>JAQGBV010001177.1:0-17485 GCA_034698685.1 Isotomurus pseudopalustris
TAGAAGGTTTAGTAATGTCAGTAAAATTAAGATTAAGAAGTAAAATTAAGAGTCAGTCATTAATTACATTAATTATTATTGTCAAGATCGAATTTCACTATTTCTTCACACCACCCAAATTAAAATTATTTTACTCTTCTGCATCAAAACTCAAATAAACTCAACTGGACATGAAGTCTCCACTCGTCCATCGCAAGATTAATAAATTGCGCAATTTAAAATCTATAATTATTGAATCGATCTAGTTAAGTTTAATATCTTAAGCCAGTCTGGTTTCTTTCATGCGAGAAAAATCCTCCTCTTACTCCTCAACCTCCTTCAGTTGTGCTTACCTCATCCATCGAAATTGACATCAATCAGAAGTTTCTGCTGTTCATGTTTCTGAGTGCAGCTTCCGTTCATTCGGAACAGGTGAGTGTCTTTTTCATATCTCAAAAGCAATTCACTTATTTCGTAATGGTGTGTTAGGATCATGTGGAGGATCACCCCGAGAAATCTCGTCAACTTATTATCGAGCAACATAAAGACACGAGACAGACACTGAAATCGGAAGTGAGTCCCAAATTCTATTGATCTTAATGCTAAAAACATCAAAATAATATTACAAAGTTCTAAAGCTCTAATTGTGTGTCAGTTGGACGGATACTTTACGAATCTGTGAGAAAAGCTGTCAAGAAGCAATTGGGAGTTGCTTTCCAAGCTGGAGATTCTGAAGGAGCTGTCAGCTAACTTACCACAAGCATAACCAAAAATGTAAATAAATAATAACATTGTTCTTGCAAAATTTGAAATTGGTCAAAATGATATTGATATTCTGAACGTACACTGAATGGAAATTGACTCCCTATTCTTCAGAAGGAAAAAGATTACCTCAATTTGTCAGATTCATTCAACGAAAGACTCGACAGAAGTGAATTGAGGACGGAGGCTTTACTTTAGACACACTCCACGGTTAAGGGCCAAACTGACCTCATCCCCACAACACCAGCCCCCACCCCCGCAGACGGAAGTAAGTTTCCTGTTGTGAATTGGGAAAAAAGAGCCTGAGTTATGTTTCGTCGGTTGATCTGCAGGTGGAGCAATTGAACGACGAATACGAAACATTTCGATTCACTGAAGATGCGAATTCTCATGAAGATTTGGGTCCTCGATCGGAAGGAGACGCTTCTATTTCTGATGTTAATTTCGAATTGGAAGAAAACTGACAAGGAGAGGACGGCCGTCTTTCTCTCTGGGGCTCAGTTTATCCAGATGGAGCTCAACGTTCCTGGAATGGGCGAGAGGACACAAACTAAATGTGATGGAATGTCCAGAGTTCAATAATTGAATCCTGCAGATCCCAAAGGCACCTGAGGATCGATCGAAGGTCCGTGAGGTATGTGATTTTAGTGACGCTGACAATTTCTCCTGGAGCAGCTGAACATCCGAGTTTCAAACTCAACTTGCGTTCCAAAGAAACTGACACTAGGGACAAGGTTTGTTCGAGCGAAATCGTATGCAATGAGGGACACCACATCGTCTCTTTTCCTGTGAAGTTCCAGCTAACGTTAAAATACCTTCTTATTCTAACAATGGATGCCCCAGACTGTGACTACAGACACTTCCGAGTCTACTTCCTCGACGATAATCACACTGGGCACCCACACAGACGATTGACTGCGTCCGGAGTCCGGTAAGCACAGCGGAGTCACCATTCAATGAATGATTCTACTTGTGCCCCCATAACCTGTGATTTGTACGTTTTTCAGTTCGTTTTGAAGTCGCGGTGACACTTCCGAGTCAATTGGAAGTTCATCGGTTGCCATTCTTCACTTTTGGAACAAGTTTTGGCAATGTTTTTCGCGCAGATGTGAATTAACACGCGTATTTACAAGTTTGCTTGCATGACTTCTTGAATAATAAATATACGTACGTATTCACATAACTCGCTGTCTTCGAAAGAGTTTGAATTACTGATTCCTTTCCATTCATTTTACTTCCGGACACTTTGTAATGATACTTGGCTAGAAATTAGAAAAATATTCTTACGAATAACACAATTCCTGTCGCTGGAAAAACACAAGTCGAATCGATATTTTTGCTTACAGTTGAATGAAATTTAGGTTTCTCTATGAGAATAGAGAAAATCGTATATAATAGGTAGTTCATTATATCTGTGGCCTCAGGTGCTTCCCCACAGTTTATAGCATTTTAATCTCAGCTACATGAAAGATCAACTCTTTAAAACTTCAATATCTAGGAATAATTACTTTGTATCATGTTAAATATTAATTCAGGCAGAAGTTTGATTAATGGTTTATAGTTTATGTACAGTCGTAGGCATTACATTTGGCATGGGTAAAAGATTTTGGAAGTGTTGAATTTGAAATTTTGCGAGGTCTTGATAATCCTAATCCTAAGAGTGTTTGTACTTTATTAAAATGACGGTATCCAGCGTGGGGCTAGGACAGTTTTGACTTCTTGCGATTCAGAGATGACTTAAGCTCGACGTTAAGGGCTTTCTAACCGTGTTATAACCCTGGGCGTTGAAAGACATCAGGTGCACCCATGGCATATGTCCGTAACTAAGTCGTCCTACTGAATAGTTTCAAAGTGGTGTGGAAACTGAATTGTATGCAGTAAATTACTTTAAATTCATATCTCTAAAGGAAAGTCTACAAAAAAGGGAATTTCAATCTAAATCTCAACATGTGACAGGTCAAGAAATTAATGAGTTAGCATAAAATTGGAAAATAAATCTGTACAGTCGAATTCAAGGCACGTTCGTTAGGGCAAAACTATTATTTTCCACAAATAATTAAATGGTGTAGAGAAACATTCATCGTTTTCTACGAATAATGGAATTTCAGAACGACGGAGAATGCTATCTAATCAAATACTTCGTTGCAAGGAATTCACGTTTCTTTTTAAGAAATAGGCAAACCCAAATGTAGAAACTGAAGCAATTCCTTTATCCACATGTTTAGAATTAATGCATGCACAATTTCAATCTCATCCATTATTTACATGCAGTCTTAGGCAATGAACTTGAGATTTTAGTAATTCTCCACGTTACGCTACCAATCAGTCAAGAACTTGTGAATAGATAGTTACAATTTAAATACTAGTGCATTTTATTGACATGTGGGTGATGCAATAATTTTTAGGCACTGGCATAAATCTCAGCATGATAACGAAAGCCTGTCTGTTACGAAGTTTGAAGTGTTTGTGGAACAATAAAAGAACATTAATTCATTAATGATGACCACACAATTAGACGGTAATGGGTATAATTCATGTCATAATTTGTGTGCTCTCATTCAAAGAAAGAGGCAACGGTGTGACAAATAGAAACTTTATCCACTGTTGTAGAATACACAACCATTCAAGCCTAAGCAAAGCATATTTAAACAAAATCTGATTTTAAATGATGAAATACTAAATTCAGTAAATACATTTCTAACTCTGCCAATCAAATAAATCTTCCCTGGCAGGAATTCAATTTTTCATTTATTTCCGTTTTATTTTACTGCACTTAAAGTCCGCAGGTTGGACTCGAATAATATCGTCTTTGCGTTGTGAGTTATTTTGTCTAACTCCATTGTATAGTTTAATAAAATTATGAAAACATGCTCGACTTTAAATCGAACACACATTTAAAAGAACTTATATTTATTTTTAAGATCGACGCAAGTATTTTTAGCTTCAACAAAGATTTAACCTTTACTTCCTAGCAGAAAAGCGTGTGCACAAGTACAACCTAAATCCGCAGTGAGAACTCGTGATATGTACCTAACTAATTAATTGATTAAGTAACTCAATTAATTAAGTTGAAGACTTATCTCATCATCCACAGTTTCATATTTTCAAAATACATCTTTAAACATTCACGGGGAAAAAAAATCATCTACCATTTGAGTACAAACGGGTGCGTGTCTATTCGTGTTATTATGGAAGCAAATTGATGATGTTGGAAAATATGTCCGGATATAATTCTTAAGGACTTGTAATGTGTTTTGTCTTTCCACAGAAGACAATACGGAAGTCGCATGTTTACAATCTACACAATATTTTTGAATCAAACGAGATGATAACTTAAGTAGCTACCGTGCAAGATTTATTTGGATTACGGATAACATATTCTATTCCATCACATTGAAATTAAATTCAACAGTATGATTCATTAATTGACGTCATAAAATTACGTTGGTAGCGCTGACTGTACAACCAGCACTCACACTCTTTGTCAGTTTTTCGCACTGCTAGCCTTATCACCGGTCACATTTGTAGATGATTTTGATTCGGCGTTCTCCTCGTCACTGTCACCGCCATTGTCGTTCCTGAAGTTTTCGTCCCCCCTTTCGTTTGAATGTGGTAACAGTCGTCGTCGCCATCCCTGTCGACAGTCCTGAACATTCGTAGTTTTTTCGCGATCTTCCAGCCGGAATTTCAGTTTTTACGTATCATTGCTCCACTCTACTTAAATAAGCCCAAATGAATTATTCAAACACGGCCACTCAAGTGATGAGATAAATATTTAATAACACCACACTTGACTATCAAAACAAATATAATATAACTGAAATAAAGGAAACCGATCGATAACACAGTGTTATCGATCCGTCTCCTTTACTTTCAGACATTAAATGGACTTGATATTATTCTGCAAATAAGAACATTCTAAAACGCGTGATGGAAAAAATATGCAGTGGCAATACACAAACTAAAGTTCTGAAATCCAGGCTGATTGATCAATATGAAAGGGTTGATAGAATTCAGTTAGTTAATGCCTTTCTCTGCAGCTATTTCTCGTTCTACAAATCCGTAAAATTGGATTCACTTAAATTAATAAGAAATTTTAGCCATTTGAACTCATACTGATTTAAAACCAGCTAGTCCCTTGCTTGGACACACTGGTCACTTTACCGGAGTCGGTCGTCGGAAAAAAGGCTGTGCGTTTTAAACATATCACAATATGGCCAAGTGTAATTTTTGATTCCAAACAAAGTAAATTTCAATCCAAATTAACAAATCAAAATCAAAATCAAATCAAATCAAATCAAATTAATTAATCATCTAGTTTTATTCTTCATTCAATAATTCATAATGGCTATACCAACTACTCATCTATTGTAAAATTTCCGGGATTTCGTCGGCGGTGGGAATTTTCCAGCAATTCGGAAAGGAGACCGGTTTCAGAATTTTGCAAGGTATCATAATTTTCCTCACTCTATTCTATCAATTTAAAGCAGATACTTTAATTAATCCCGTGAATGTCTGTGCCAAAAAAGCTTATTACTTAAATTTGAATTCATCAATAGTACTAAAATATTAATTTCAGCCCTGAACAAGCCGGTCGTCAAGAATACTGACAAACAGAAAAACACAACAGAAAGGACGTAATGTCCACAAGAACATTTCAAATGTTTGGGAGACTCGTGGCTTGTGTACTTAAAGCTATTTTGACAATAAATCAGCTTGTAATACAAAATATGGTCTCTGGGTTTGGTCCGGATTTGGCGGGGAAGTTAATTCCTGAAGGTCAGGGATTTCGAACTACAAGGCCACTTCGTGAAGAATATCAGGGAATTCAGATTCAAAATTTAAACGAATACTTGGAACCTTTCAGCCACTGTCTACTGAATATTGAAAATTATCAAGGCATACACATACAAGAATGGAAATCCCCATTATTCCTTACCAGGTTTAATTACGCAATAACAGACGGGTGTCAGAAAAATAGTGTTGCCAACGACAGAATGAATAGCTACGGTAACTTTAGTTTCGACAATACGGCAGAGGAGTTTGTAGACCTGAAATGCAATTTTACCAAAAGAAATTCAACAACTGGATATCGTAGATGGGCAGCAAAACTTCGGTGGCAGTGTTACATTCAATTCGATTTGTTTCCTCCTGAACGGAACGACGCTGCTAATTTTTATACTTACACAAGGTATTTCCGAACAATGAGGTTTTATGAGGTTGATCTGGATCAGGATGGCAGATTAGAGTATACTGAATCAGGTAGTTTACAATTAAAAAACACAATTCTTTTCCAGTCAAGATTTCTGAGTTGAGATAAATGTATACAATTATAAATTTTAACTAGGATTGACAGCAGTTTCAAGTAGACAAAATTACTACTTTTTGGTGCATCAAAGTGACGCAACAGTTGATATGAGACAACTCTGGAATCATAAAGTGTCGACGGAGGGCAATAGAGTAGGGGACCATGTTGGAGATAAAAGAATCCTCTTTCACATCAGAACGAGCACTATAAAAAGTCCCGGATCAATACTTATGCACATCAATGAGGTAAAAATTATTCAGATGTATTTGATTTATCCGTTTTGCCATGGATCCACCGGAGAAATCTTAATTCCCTTAAAATTAAATAATCTAAGTTCGGAATTGAAACGTTTACTCGAATTTCAAAATTTCTTGCCGTTATATATATATCAGTCAGTACCAGATGTAGAGAAAACATTCGGAGCTAAATTTTCTCTGAGAGACCTTCTATCGACCAACAAATTCCTAACACTCGATAGAGGCTTCGCTGAGTTTGTTTTTCCCAACGCAACATTCAGGGATCATCGCGAGTCAAAATTGGCCAACGAATTTGTTTGTTCCAAGATTGAAATTTCTCATTTTTCGCACGAAGCTATTCAACGTTTTCCCAATAAGTCTGACACTGGGAACCTTTTTCCTAGAATAGAAATTAATTCTGACTTACCAACAATTATTCTGGAGACATCAACATTGGAATACACATTCATCAGCTGCGGCCAAAGTCTTAAGACCACTATGAGTTTTGATGGATTGTTCGCTCCTTTTGATCGTATTTCATGGATTCTTATAGCCATATTCCTAGTTGCATGGCCTTTAGCACTGTCAATTATTGAAAACGAATTCAAACTCTCGGCGATCATTCGAGACACTGAAACCCTTCTATTAGGATGGTCGATGATACTGGAGCAGTCTCAAGTGAGAAATGCTAAAGGGAAGATAAGAAATTGTTATTGTGGGTTTGCCATTTTGGTTTTGATCGTCTTAACAAACGGTTACAAGGGTGACAACATTCAAATGATATCTGAATCCTTTGGAGTGATTCCAATAACCAACTTTGATCAACTTGTGAGCAATAATTACAACATTTATACACGCACTGACTTATTCTATATCTACCCTTCTGACGAATTTTACTTGGAACTTCAAAATAGGGAGCATCAAGTATCCAGTGAGAGATGGGCACAGCTAAAATCTACTATTAAACCTCACCCGCTTGGATTAAACATTGCGTTGAAATTCATCAATATGACTTTCTTTGATATTATCAATAATTGTGATAAAATTGCTCTCACAGGATATAGAGACGACTTACAGAAAACGTACGATCAATTGTTAAAAAATCACTCGCAGCACGAAGTTTTTATTGCCAAGGATTTTTTCTTTACTAAAACACTTGGTTGGATACTACGAAGAATATTTAGCCACACGGCCCTAAGGAACATGTGGACGCTTGTGGAATCTGGAGTCCACAAAGAATTTCTTAATATTTCTTACAAGCCGATTATACTTCCGCCCCCAAAACCGACCCCTCTCTCCATGAATGGCAATATTATTTCGCAGTTCGTATGTTTGTCCATCGGACTGGGAATCGCATTGGGAGTCTGGATCACGGAAAATTTTATTTTCGGTTGGCGGCTTATTATGTTGGAGTCTGTACGACTAATACACCTCATACGTTTTCATTTGTACAGCAGTTCACACCATTATTTTATTCTTAGAGACATTAAGAAAAATTTCGTGAAGTTTATGTGTAGGTTAAAAGGTTCAGCAGCAACTTTATACTTATACTACTAATTGTTAATGGACATAAATTACTTGTTTCGGTGTACAGGACTGACAAATTCATGAGATCAAGGTTTTCTGTGTAGTTTGTACATAAAGTACTGTAAAGTCTGTAGTTCAAGTTTTTGCACGTGTCTAATAAGGAAATGGCATTCGTTAGCTTTTTCATTCCAACGAGACGCATGGTTTGATAATAGATTTAGGCAAATGGTTTCCTGCGAAAGGTTGAACCCAGCTCCGTTCCGAATAATATATTCGCCTTTTCAACATGATGTTAATTAGCAGTTTTCTTGTTCTTGACTGGCAGTCTGCTGGTTGAAAAGGCTGTTGGAGTGGTCCGAAGATTTTAATAAAACGTGTTTAAAGTGTGTTCGTCTGTTTGGGATCATAAGTATTTTATTTGGGTTGTGCCAAAGTTTGAATTGATTTCGCTTATTCAAACAACTCGTAGTGCATGGGTATCGCAGAATGGATTTAAAATGTTGCTAATAAAATCTTGAAAGCGTAAACCACGGCCTTCTTGAAGTAGGGACATATTACCTCAAATGGTTGTATTGGAGCTTTCTATTTTCGTTTTTATGCCAGTATCTTCATCCTTTATCTCAATGACGCCTTGCAACATTTGATTTCCCAACGCCTTTTGTGACAGGAAATATACCGATTTTTTGGAAAAACTTCAAATTTTTACGTTTTTGTTTCCTAGAATTCTTATAAACAGAAAATTTTTCAAATTTCGTGTTAGCGAATATTAAAAGTTCATCGGTTTAACTATTTTTCAAAAATTTTCTAAGTTGAATAAAGGTGCATGAGATGGTATACAATTTTTTTCGAAAAACGAGAACCTCGTTCCCAATGTAGTATTGTCAGAAATATGACCAAGTTTTATCGTACAAAATTGCATGCAAACACTAAAATAGTTTTCGAAAATATTAAATTTGTTGGTAGCAATCTTTGCGGTAGTTAAAAGTTTGTAAGTTTAAATAAAGATTCTGACGTCAAAACCAAATTTTTAAAACACAAACATTTACATAATTGTATACGTGATTGGCCACAGATCACAAAATTTCATATTCTAAAACACAAATTTGTGTTTTGAAAGTAAATAAAAACTAGCATAAGGAGATCTTTTTTGTAAATTTCCCCTCGTAATTTTGGAAGAAATGTCACCATCAACCATTTAATTTTTTAAATATTAAAATGTTCTTATTCAAGCTTATGAATATTAACTTGGAAGAGCCATTTCGTCAACGGATAAGAATGGGGACACCAATTTCGAAACTTTAAAGCAATAAAGTGTGAACTTCCAAATACAATCGGAAAAATTTAGATTCACCGGGACAAGGAAAACCGTCTCTCCGGCGGAATTTCCAATTTTCAGCCCTTGCCTACTTGGCTACTTTCAGTTTAAACACATAAAAGCAACACAAAAATGCCTCCAGGCCTTCAGAATCGTGCCCGTGAGACATGCATGTTCAATATTTGGTTTTGAGTGCCAGGAGAATCCAGAATCACAGTTGCAAAATGGAAATATTGAATTTATTTTGCCTCTGACACAAATAAACTTTATTACACGATTATTTGATTTAACTCTTACATATTTTTTCAGATAAGAAAAACTCATTTGATTTGATAAAGACATTGGGAAAGTGAATAAAAGAATGCTAAACAATATATGCTTGGTAACTTCAAATTGGGATGCGTCATGATAAATTCTTGGCATTACTCCGGCTGAATCTCCACTTTGTATCCTTTTCCTGCATTGCTACCATCGGACTTAAAGAAGAGTAAAGCAGCCGAATAGCAACCAATTGCCTCAGAAGTGTGGCCCAGCCCTCCACAGTACCTATATAAATTGCTTTCATGTAACAATGCACTACTCACGTTTTGGATAAAGATATGAATTCTCATTACTTTCTGCCATGACCTCGTCCCCATGTCACTGCGGAAGGTCGGTTGGAGTAACCACCAAATGAGAAAACCTTCAAATAGTCACTCACACAATTTAAACACATTTCAGTATCCAGGTAATTCAGAGTGATTTTAAACTCCTCTCCACTTGGAGGAGCAATCAGGATAGCAGAAAAGTGTTGTAAGGGTAGTTTTCTTTATTTTCGGTAGGAAACGAAACGATTTGTGAGCCTTCCTCAGTGATGACCTGAGAACTCCCGGCCAATATTGAACCACTCTCAGTTAAAGTGCGATAAACAAGTTTAAAACTCGGCGGAAGTAATCCATCCGTCTCAGATATGAATGCTAATTCCACAACAGTTACAGTGCCTTCAACTGTAAATTCAGTGGCATTTGGTGTCCGAGAACTGTACGCAGATAAACAGATTTACTTTAATTGGAGTGAAGACGAGTCTGAACCTAATGTAGAATACGTCGCTTCCTCCTGACACCGAAATTCCAGTTACAGATAATTGATAGTTAGGACCCATGTTGTTATGTTGTCGTGAATTGAGAATTTGGTGGACATTGTGTTTGGTGCCACGATCATCCAGTGCTGGCTGAAGACCATCGAGTTTAAACTGGGATTAAATTCAATTCTTCCAAATCTTCCATTTTTGGCAACCACAGAGAACTGCTGTGAAAAATACACCGATTCATTCATCCATACAATGATATCCTAACATATCTTAGATTGAATGTAGTAAAAGTATAGCCCACAAGCCAACAAAACCGCAAACAAACAAATAACATTTAATAAATACAGATTATACTTTGTCGAATACCTACAACTTCCAAAATATGTGTAGTGATTTTTGGTTTTTGATTTATATACCATTGAAATTTCGAATGGCATTTTATGGTAAACTAACGTCTGGGATATATAAAGACCTACCAATTAAAAAAAATGTTTCGTTAACTAAGGGTGCATAAAAATGTGTATCACTTGATCCGCAGCAAATGGGAATTCATTTGACTGGGATAATCTATGCTTCTGAAGAGGTTCACATACAGAGCCAGTCTAAGACTCCAACTCAATTACGTTCGCAATATATCTACTTCTCTAACCTCAAAATTGATGTGAATGAAGTAATAAATAGCTGAGCATTTGAAAGCACACAAACTACGCGAGTTCTAAAAGAATCACATAGATGATTGACAGTAGATGAAATGTATTTACTTGCTCCATTGGTGATTTCGTTCCGACTTCCGACATCGGATTTAGAAATAGTGAAGTCTCTGGAGAATTCAAAGTTGAATTTTCTTGCTTCAACTCGATGAATCTCCGTTTATCTCTCACTGTTTCCGAGAGATTTGCAATTGTTCTTTCCATCATTTCCATTCTTGAATCACAAATTGTAAGCTTTTGATTCGACAAGTCCAAAAACTTGTCCGACAATCTCTCCATCTGAAAAGAAGGAGCAGGTATTCATTAACTCCCAAAAATGCAGACGCTTTTTAGACCGATCGGTTATCCAATGTAAAACTTACCTCTATTCGGAACACTTCTTGAGTTTCCTTATTTCGTTCGGTAGTGAACCATTTTTCTTCGCTTTCCTGCTCCAGAAAATCAGGCTACAAAAACACAGCAAGAATGAAAACAGAGAGACGAATTCTGTACTTATTTGTACTTGATACCGTGAAACTGACTTTTCGCAGTGCTTGTGGTTGTGACTTCCCCAGCAGAAGGAAAAATATGGAGATTTTAAGAGCTTCGTACATTCTGGCCCAGCGTTAAAATCCAACTGTTTCTCCCTTGCTAGATGCAACATTAAATTACGTGTGAGAAGGTGGAGATTAGACTCAAAATACTTGCGACCAGTTAATTCGCATGTAATCCAGCTATCTCTCATCAGAACGCGTATTAGAATACATATTAATTTGGTTGATTTATTTTCTTATTCTATGGTTTGCTTACCTATGTTCATAGATTAATTCGTAAATAATCACTTCTAACTCATCACTTTTAAGTGTTTACTGAATTTACAAATCAACAAAATTCATTTAATATCGCATCATGCCTTCGAAAAGGTGAAAACATTTGGGAATTAGACTAGCAAATCTGTTTTACAATAAAGTTGCAACAAAATTTTAAAGGTAATTCCAAACGTTCTCTTTCGAACCTGACAATTGTCAATGAAACAAAATTCCGAGGATACACACGTTCTTAAATTATTTTATGAATGACTCTATCATATATTCAACCAGTTCTACAAATATAAACTTGGAGAAAGGTCGCACTTCAGGTAGTGTTGTGAATCCCACTGCACAGCTGTAATCAAGCAGACTGCAGTTAAAACTATCTCGTGAGTTTTAGTTCAAGGACTAAAAATGCAACACAAAATTTCAAAATCGTTTCCTTTATTCGAGTGTATATTTGATTTCAGTGCGGGTTTCTGAAATTTTTGGGGTTACCAATCCTCACCGGGGTTGAAACAATTTAACGACAAACGAGAAATAACATTCAGCAGAATGGGAGGATTTAGCTTATCATATTTCGTCAGGTAGGTCGACGTACTTCAGAGTTGTGTTGAATATTTCCTCTACTCTCAAGCGCATATTATGTTTGAAAATCTTAGCATCTAAAAATTCTGGAACACATTTATTAAGAACTGGTCAAAACAAATATGACTTTACAATTCAGGTCATATAAATTTTCATCAGGACGAGATTTCGTATTTTCTTCACAGCACCAAAAATGTTATCCCCTTCTTTTCTGAATGAAAAAGCAAATGAACTGGACTAGACACGAATTTAGCACTCGCACTCAGAATGATTAATAAATTGCACAATTAGGCATCTGCAAGGATATCTCCTTAACTTATAATTATTTAATCAATGAAGATAAGCTTAATCTCTTAAGCAAGTTTGGGTTCTTTCAGACTTCAAAAATCTTTCTATCATTCCTCAACCTCCTTTCTGTCGTGCTTACCACATTCATCGAAATGGACGTCAAGCTAAAGTTTCTGCCGTTCATGTTGCTGAGTCCAGCTTCCGTTACATCAGAGCAGGTGAGTTTCTTCTCGAGATCTAAACATCAACCCCCTAGTTTCAAAATTGTGCTCGTTAGGAGTATGTGGAGGATCCCAACAAAATATCTTTTCAATTTCTTATCGAACAACATAAAGATACGAGACAGATCCTTAAACCGGAAATGTAACAAAAACTCATAATAAACACTTAATATTTATCATAATGCTTAACACTTCCAAATGAATATCATGTTCTGATTGAGTGTCAGTTGGACGGCTACTTTACAAATTTACGGCAAAAGCTGATGCGATAACCTACCATCCTCTACCTGATGCTCCATACCTTCCCACCTGCAATGATATTCTTACACCACAGGAGATTGAAGTCAGTGTGAATACTTTGCGCCTGTATTTAGAACTGGGCATAAGCAATAATAATACTCTATTTCAATTTGTTAACAAACGATGCAGTGAATTTAATGATCTGTGCGACTTTTTGCTCAAGTTTTTCTTCCAGAAAATAATGAAGAAAAAGAAAACTTAGAAAAATTGGTCAAACAATTGATATGGGTTACAATTAAATCGCTTCAAGGAACAGTCAGGGAACTCAATAAACTCACGGACACAATGAGTATTTTTTGAAAATGAGTGAAAATGAGTGAAATTTAATCCCACATTCAGTTGCTTTGCTTTGGTTAAGTTTACAATTTATTGCAAATGTTTTAAAATTTGTTGCATAATTAAAGAAAGGAAACTTAATGTAAACAGAAAATCATACGGGAAAATTTTTATGATATTTAGCATTTGTTTCTTTTGATTTACATATAAGGTTTCATGATGCGTAATTTTTGGGTAAGTCAAACACAGTTAAAAGTGTTGTAAACCTAAGCTATCCCAACAATCCGAACCCATTTAAAATGGAAGTAAGGTTTTTGGGATCGTAAGCTCCGGGTAAGTCAACTGGAAAATCTAGAATATCCCGACAGACCGAATATCCACTAATCTGACCGCATCTCTGGAAGATAGTACAATCCGAGTTCTTCTGACAAACGCACGTGTCTTGCAAAGCACATTTGGTTGCTGCTGGGTTGACATTCATGTCGTTAGAAGTTCCAAGCAGCCGAGCTCTAAATTTATTCGCTAGAAGTCCACTTGGGTCATATTTCTGCATCACCTGAATGAATGGTCCTTTATTCACAGCTGTCTTTTGCATTACGTCCTTTCCCAAATAATACAGTCCATTCTTGCCCCAATGGGACCTTCCTCCGTGCACATTTACCTGACAACATTAAATAAAATATTTATCTACCGTTTATAACAATCTTCTTAATTACAGTATAGTTGCATTTTTTACCAAAGCCTGTTGAATAGCCTGATATCCTCCCAATCCGTGTTTAGGAGTATTCAGTGGATCCTTTCTCATCGCAGCAATCCACTCAAAGTCCACAATATCCCTTCCACTGCTTGTCGCCATGAAAGAATCAGACGCCTTGGAAAACCTCAGATAAATCCCAATCATGTAAAAGTGCGAGTTAGTCTGCGTCAAAATATTCTTCACAGTTTGCACTGCACTTTGAAATTCATTCACATCCACAGAAACAGACAAGTCCTCTGGCAGAAACGAAGAATTTCCACCACTCCATGCGCATTGTGTGCACCTGTTCTGGAGAAGTTTCCACGCATATCCAGTCGCAGGATTTGCCAGAGTGTTTCCTCCATCGTTGCTGTAAATTGGAGGCTTTCCCACAACTGGCTCGATCAACGAAAACTCTGTAAACTGCTGGAAGGCCGCTAGCCCAGCTGTGTTTCTCGTCTGCTGAAGAGTGTCCACTCCACTTGAAACCGCAGCCACTGCCACGGGACTCTCATCTGGAATTAAAAATGTCGCAGCATCTCCCGACACACTCGTATCATTCAGATAAGTTCCTTTGGCCACCACAACTGACCCTGTAGATGGAAACCACCACATGGAGAATGTGTCGTAGGTTCTTGCCCAGTTTAACGCAGTTCCATCTGTTAAGATGGATTCCGGTTGCAATGAATTCTTAATGGTCATCTTGAAGACAGGAACTGTCGTAAGAGTCACGTCAATTAAAATTCCCAGCAATCCCAAGTGAACTCTGAATGCCTTTAGCTCTTCGGGATCTGAGATTTCCACAATGTCTCCTTGGGCGTTAACAATCGTAACTCGTAATACCTGGTCGGAAATTGAAGGCGGGTGGATCAGTGAAGAGCCATGGGCTCCTGTTCCCATCGCACCTCCAATTGTGATTCCTCCTGTAATTTGAATGAATTAAGTACAAAAGGAATTTTAGCTTTCATATTCCTTCTGTAATTTGATTCAATTTTGTACCGAAAGTAGGGCAGTGAATGAGACTCCTGTTCCTCGCGTGCATCGCTTCAAGAACGTCTGTCAGTTCAAGTCCAGTCCCAATTGTAACAGTGCCGTCATCGTTGAACCGTGTGTAGTTAATGTTGGTCATAGCGATCGGAATTCCTTCGGTACAAATCACGTCTGTTACGGAATGACGGCTCCCAACTGCCTTCACTGTCTTCCCATTTTGAATAGCAGACTTTACAATTGATTGCACTTCGGCTACTGATTTTGGGTATTGAATTCCAGTTGACGGAGTGCAATAGCCTTGCCCCTGATACGAACTGTACACATTTCTGAAATCCAAATATTATAATTAAAATTGTATAATTGTCCGAAAGCCCGTCATAGGTTAAAATAATTAGGTACCCTGTGTTAGTGGAAGTAGATGTTGCTTCTGGGTTGCTCAACACTTGGAGTTCATAACTGTTCTGAGCTGAAAGGCTCAGAATCAGAAATGAAATCCAAATCACCCCAGTGAATTGCATGTCGAATGAATTTGTTTTCCTCTGATGCTTTTTAAGGTGACTCAAACGACGCTGAACGACTGAGAGACTTTGGATTTTTACCACTTCGCTTAAATACAAGTAATTTTTGAAAGTGGAATAGGGGCTGAACATTGATATACCTATTTGTAGCAGAGGTTCAGATTAAAGTCAATTGGAATATCGTGAATATATTATAAGCTGCTTTGCAAGGTTAGCTTTTAATTGCACAGGATCACCTTTATAGCTTACCACCCGCAAGTCTGAATTGTGATGATTCTAATGCTTTCATTGACACACGTCAGATTATCATTGTTTGAAAGTTTGGAAATACAATTCCATGTTGGGACTCAAAATTTAAAATGTGTAATTCTTTAATTTATTTTAAATAAGTTAATATGACATTCATTCGCTATGCATTACAAGGCATCGTTTTTTATAAACAGATTGTTTCATTGTTTGTCAATCAGAATTAGAGTAGATGAGAGAGAGGCGATGAGTTCGCATAAACTTGGAAAAAAACCTCATCATTCGAATTCAAGACACGTTTGCTGGGGACAAAATGATCAGTTTAGAAAAATAATTAAATTGTAAAATAAATTATTACAAATTATAGGAATTTAACCCCTGCTCACGGACCGAACAAAACCACAATTTCGCTAATAAAATTTTACCGTTGTGCACAATGAGTCTCAAAATTCATCAAATTAAGTTCTGAATGGACAAACTTTCCATTGATAATTCAGAAATCAAACCCACAAAATACGATCGTAAATATGAATTACACAGTTTGAACAGTCAAGTACTGCAAAATAAAAAGTCATTACAGCAGAAATGTGAATTCGCAGACTTAAGGACAATTAATTCCAGTAGTACTTATTATTTTTAGAAATTGCATCAGTATTAATTTCAGAAGAATTGTTTCTAAAAAACTGTGGTCAGGACATTGAGAAATATTCATCGTTTCCTGGATTGTAATTCCAATGAGTCAGACGGTACAAGGTGTACTAATAAAAAACAAACTGTAATAATAAAAAATAAGTTGTATGGAATTCAAGTTTCTCTTTATAATAATAATAATAATAATAATTGAGTTTATTCCAAATTTTTTTTGCCACTACAATTCAAGTAGAAATGATTATCCCCATAGTGGGCAATTACTAATCATTCCTATTTCCTAGTCATACAGTTCAAAATTACAATATATCAGCAAATACAATTTCAGTAGCACATTAATTTAGTAGAAATTCCTTTTATACACGCATACATTATTCCTCACCCTCGGCACACCATATTTCAGTTCAACACAAAATTTTTACATTCGTTTCAGTAATAAGATTAAATATCTTTACATAATTTTCCAATATGATCTTGTATTATGAAGTATATCTTTGATGTGCCTCGGTGTTTTTAGTCAGTTGGCAGCTGTTGTTCTTCTACAACTCCAGCGATTGTTTGATTTGAAGGCAATTCGAATTCCATCCCGACATCTGATGTTCGATTGTTGTCCAATCGTGTTGATTTTGGTTGACTATGATCCTCATCTCCGCCGTTGCCATCCATTACCGCACTGTTCGCAAGTCTTCTTTTTGTAGCTGATCTTGTGGTTCTGGCGTCCTTAGAGTTCATGGACTTTCCTGCTTTCTGAGCTTCGTTATTAGCCACCCTTAGAGCATGCGAGTCCTTCCATTCCTGTTGCTCCTTTTTAGTAAGGTCCTTACGCACAGATATCTTCTTAAACTTGTCGATTCCCTTGAGTCTGCTGCAGTTTTTCAAGGCACTATTCCTATCTTGTGGTGTACAGAAGCTAACTCGGAGAGGTCGACTTGTCTGACTTGAAGAATTTGACTTAACACCAATTCGTTTGTCCATTAGAG
>JAQGBV010001178.1:0-17482 GCA_034698685.1 Isotomurus pseudopalustris
CATGTTCCTTTCAGCACTTTTTCATGTGTTTATCATTAATCAAGCTCCGAGCAATTTGTGAACAGTTAGCACAATGAATCTAGACTTTCACATATTTTTTTCACAGAATCGTGTAAGGAGGATCAGTTCACCTGCGGAGATGGAACCTGTATTCCTTCAGGTGAGACAAATTGATTTCGTCTGCTGGGACGCTAGCCCGTCGACCTGTCCCAGGATGATTTAATGAGAGAATTAATTGTCTATTTTTGCAGGATATGTCTGCGACGCGTACAGGGATTGCCCGGTATTTATGACCGATTGTCTTAAGCTTTAGAACATTAGTAGAACATGCAAATTACACTAAATATTACTTTTATACACATGACTTTCCCTCAATTGCCTTCGCGATAAAAATCTCATGTAAATACTGTGTATGTTTTACAGGATGGCAGTGATGAACGCAACTGCAATACAAGTAATAATAATAATTTTCCCTCGTTTCTCCTTGTGTCTGATTATTTTCAAGATCTGAATTTATATTCGACTTAAACACTCAAAATGTTTATTTTGCAGCACCAACGCCAACTAGACCTCAGTGTAATGAGAACCAGTTTTCTTGCCTCGCAGGATCATCACCATATTGCATAGGTCAGCCTTAACTTCTTGTTTTTAATGAGACACAATCTGATTTCTTATTTAGTCTGATTGCGTAATATGTTTCATGAATGAATATCAAGTAACACGCAACAATATTTTAATATTTCTGTCTGCTTCTTTTCCTTTGTAGACATTCGATCCCGCTGCGATCAGAGATTTGACTGTCAGGTAATGTCCATGAAAAGATTTTAACTGTTTTTTTATGTCTAAAAATGGCTAACGAGTTCTCTCTCCTGTCATTTTATGAATCAGGATGGAAGTGACGAGTTGAATTGTACTGCAAGTAAGTCGAAAAACATTCTTTTTCTTCGGATTAGTCTTGCTTTGAGGTTGTTAGCTACGGTTGAGTCAACTGGATTGACTAGATGCTTAGATATTAGATTATACTTGCTTTTATTACCAATCCTAGTTAGTTATTTTGTCAGGTCGCCTTTTGTGTAACACTTTAGACACTTGCAAACTCATCCAGAACGAGAAAGAGATTTAAATAAATGTCATTTTTATTAGCAACAACTGCAAGACCACCAGGATGTCGACCTGATGAGTTCACTTGTCGAAGCAGAGACCAGTGTGTTCCAAGCACGTCTGTGTGTAATGGTGTGGTTGAATGCAATGATTTCAGCGACGAGGAAGGATGCGAGACTGTAATTGCCCCAGGAGGATTGAATCTCAAGACCTACCCAACGGAGCAGACGATTAGACAAGGTGCCTTTCCCAGCTCCCCATTTCTTCCTCACAAAGTCTTCTTTTTTACCCAACTGAAATATACGATGCTGAGGTTTGCAGTTGCATCTTACAACCTCTGAAATCTGTGTGTATGCAATATCTTTCACAGGGCACGAAGTAGTATTCCAATGCAGAGACGAAGGTCCTCTCCGAGTTGCTGTCAGATGGTCAAGAGGAAATGGCCTAGCGTTGCCTCCAAGTTCCAGGGACTACAATGGACGCCTCGAAATCCCGAACATTCAGACTGACCACACAGGAACATACATTTGTGAAGCGGTTGGCTACCCATCGTCGACTTCCGGCTCTAGAGTCTCAGTCTACTTGCGAGTAGATCAATGTAAGTGTGCTTAAGAAAAGCGAGCCTTTACAATAAGACGCTTTAGAGAATTAAGAAAGTTATCAATTACTAATGACAAATGGATAATGTTTAACGTAAAAAGCTGCGGGGAAATCTCCCTGGAGTCCATCAGTGTTGAATCATTATGACTTTGCTGAGAATAAGCAGTGGCACTCTGGGCACTTTGCCCAAACTGATCCTCGTACTTATGCCACTACTGATATTGGTACACACTCACACAGTTCCTCTGTGACTTTCTGCTGTTACTGCAGTTCTTTTTACAACCTTCCTGCATGCATTCTTCACTCTCAAAGATGCTTTCAACTGTTATTCTGTTAAACATGCAGTTTTTTGCTTCGTTTTCCAATGAATTTATTTTCATATCATTAAGAATTTGTTGCAAAGTTGAGTTCACTTGGGTCAAATGGAAACAAATTATGCGTTCATGTTATATTCTTTAGTTATTCCTAAGTTCTAATGTAATAATGGAATGAATGAAGTCATCATCTTTGTAATGATTCGAAATTACAGACCAACCTCCTCCGACTCGGCCTCCATCAGCTTGCAATATCAATCAGGCAACTTGTTCCAATGGAGACTGCATATCTAAGAGCATGGTAGAGTGAATCTATTAAATTCTCATCACGGAATTTATGAGTCTGATCGTCGGTTTGTCTTATCCTTATGCTATATTGATTAGATCTGTGACGGAGACCTTGATTGCCCCGATGGCTCAGATGAGATCAGGTATGAACTTATGGCCTTCCCAGCATGAACACTGGGGTCACGAACGAGCCCTTCTGACAACTCGATTGCTCTAATATCGTCACCCTTATTTATCGTTTAGGTGTCATCATGGGAAAGAGAATTGCGAGCCCAATGAATTTCAGTGTGACAACAGACGATGCGTCCCTAAGTATGTTTCGCTAGTTTTGCTTCATCCGTGCAAATGTTTTAATGAGCTGTGAACACGAATGAATGTTTAACTTGTGTTTTGTTGTACAGGACATGGCTGTGTGATGGAGATGATGATTGCGGTGATAGCTCAGGTAAGAGATTGACTACAAGATATTTAGAGACATGAACGCACCTCACTGCAATCGTGTGTTCCTTTCACTAATAAAAATGATCAATGTTTAGACGAGAGATCGTGTGTCAGTCCGCCTCCGGGCTCACCCTGCAGACACACTGAATTCCGATGCGCTAATGGAAATCAATGCATCCCGAAAGGTATTTAACTTTCTTCTGCTTTCTCTTACTTTCTTTTGAGAGTTCCCTTGACTGGCCTACTTTACAAGAGTCTGTTTTGATTGTTAGCATTCCACTGTGACAAAGAAATCGACTGCAACGATAGATCTGATGAGTTGGGATGCTGTAAGAGTGACACATGATACATATCATTCAAGTTGAGACACGTAAAATAACGCTAGTCAAATGTGCTTTGTCAGCTGCTCCTGTAATTCAGCGACCACCACCTCCACTGGTAAACATCGGAGTAGGACAGACATTCAACATTTCATGTACAGCTGTTGGTCAGCCTGTTCCTGAAGTCGTGTGGCGTCTCAATTGGGGACACATTCCTACGAAATGCGTGACTTCTAGTGTGAACGGAATCGGCTATCTCACTTGCACTGACATTCAGATCACAGACCAAGGAGCGTACTCTTGTGAAGCGATAAATGTTCTGGGGTCGACCTTCGCTATTCCAGATTGTATTTTAGTTGTGCAGCGTCCTCCAACTCCTTGCGGACCTGGATCGTTCAACGACCTTGCTGAAAGCTCTCGAGATTGTTTGAATTGCTTCTGCTTTGGTCACACTACTGATTGTGGAAGTACAGACTTGTTCATTTCTCAGGTAGGTCAGATTAATCGTTTTTCGAATTGAGAATGTAGTGTTGTAATGCATGTAAATCTACTCAATTGTAGCTGCCACCTCCAGAGAACAACTTCAGAGTTGTCGGTGTGTCGCAAGACTTGCTGGGAAGTGGTCAAGTGGAGATTCAAGACCGGAGCTACACGATTCCTCCCTCAATCTTACGGAATGTGGGACCCAGAGGAGTGCAGGCGACTATTTCCAACATTCGTAATTTGGCCATTCCGGAGGATATCATTCCTTACTTTGCTCTTCCACCATCCTACACAGGAAATCTTTTGAAAGGCTTTGGAGGATTCCTCCGGTACACTTTGAGATATCGAGGATCTGGACGACCTCTCAGAGCACCTGATGTCATTCTTAGCGTAAGTAACGTCTAGCCGGATTTTTTAATTCTGGTGATACTGTGAAATTATGAATGATGATTACACAGGGAAACGGCATAACTTTGCTTCACGTCGGTAAAGAGCCGCTGGCTCCTGGAAGAGATAATCCTGTAGTGGTGAGATTCTGGGCTGGTGAATGGTTCAAACGAGTTCTCGGACGACCTGGAGGAGACCAACCTGCCGCTGGAGTCGAACCTGCTTCTCGAGAAGAAATCCTCATGGTTCTTGCTGACGTCGAATTTTTCTTAATCAGGTTAGTAATTTAATACCTGCCAATACAGATTTGGCACAATCTACAAATTAATAATAATATGTCGTCAACACAATTTCCGGGATAATTTAGAGCGCAATACGATCAAACTCCATCGCTGGACACTTCCATCTCTGACATCCGACTCGATTCAGCGACACAAAGTAACACAGGAATTGGACCTGCGATTTACGTTGAGGAATGCAGGTGTCCTGCCGGCTACTTAGGATTAAGTTGCGAGGACTGCGCTCCAGGTTTCGAACGCCACCAACAAGGTCCATGGCGAGGGTCTTGCATCAAATCCAGTCCACCTGTCCAATGCCCTGCAGGGACCTACTTGGATCTTCCTGGCCAGTGTAAACCTTGTCCTTGTCCCAGTGAAAATCGAAGGTGAGCAATCTCTCCAAATCAAAGTGGAATGGACCATGGTGACTTATTTGTTGACTATGCTAATCTTCCATATTATTAGATTTGCCTCATCCTGCTACAAGGATACGAACAATCAGATCACATGCAATTGCAATCCTGGACATGTCGGAAGGAGCTGCGAGTCCTGCGCTCCTGGTTATCAACCCAACCCTTCATTCCCGTACGATTGTCGTCCTGCAAGTAAGGCTTTTTGGAACTCAAATAAGCAACGTAGGTTCACACGAGCTGACCGTTTGCGACTTTTATTTCAGCCTCATCTTGTGACATTGATGGCAGCGTTACTCCGTACGCGGATCCAGTGACAGGAAGATGCGTCTGCAAGGTAAGAAACTTTTCACACGTAGTTTTGCATAATAAGCCACGAAACTCTTTTTCTGCAACTTGAATCTTTACTCTTTACTATCATGCATTCCTTATTAAAACGGAATACACTTACGAACGGTATGAGCTTTAACCTTCTAGGGCCTTTTAGATTGAAATCTAAATGAGATCTAGAGATTTTAATTGGTCTCCGATGTTTTTAGGACCTCACAACTGGACCTTTGTGCAATGAATGCAAGGCTTCTACATTCTTTTTGAGTGGACAAAATCAACACGGATGCATCAGTTGCTTCTGCATGGGAGTTTCCAGCGGTTGTCAATCGAGCAACTGGTACCGAACTCAGGTTGGAAATATTTAAGACTTTAAAAATCTATATCTGAAAACAATAACACGTAGTTTGTTTCAATTCAGAATTTGCTACATGATAATTTATATTGTGTTTCAGGAGTTGGCCGTTTTTGTGAACAACCCTCTTGGGTTCATTTTGACGGATGAAAGCCAAAGGAACCTCATTAGGGATGACTTCACATACGACCAAAACAACAGGGAATTGGGATTCAGAGGATTTAACCGATTCCCAACGGACATTTATTACTGGCAGCTTCCGTACAACTTTTTAGGAAACAAAGTGACTTCGTATGGAGGCTACCTCAATTACACGGTGAGGTATGTTCCACCTCCAGGAGGACAGAACTCCCCGAACTCCGCTGCAGACGTAGAGATCAATGGAAACGACATTCGACTCCTCTACTTCCGGAAGATTCCTGTTTCTCCTAATAAACCTGTGGAAGTGTCTGTCCCGTTCATCGAGGATCATTGGCAAAGACAAGATGGTCAGTTGGCGAACAGGGAACATTTGCTCATGGCACTGGCCAATCTGGATGCTCTCCTTATTAAGGCTACTTACACAACGAGCACTCGAGAAGCATTGTAAGTCTCTTGGATTATCTGGAATGCAAACAGATTGCACATTGATTGATTATTTTCTTGTGCAGCATCAGCAACGTGAAAATGGACTTTGCTGTTCAACGTAACACTGGTCAGGATAGAGCTTTCACTGTTGAACAGGTACTTGGCACTTACTTAATGAATTAGGACTCATCTGTATTTTAAATGCTAATAATGCACTTTCTCTGAAAAGTGTTCCTGCCCTGAAGGTTATGAAGGACTTTCCTGCGAAGAGGTTTGTTCTTGTTACATCAAAATACTTTTTTCTTCCCACTTCCCAGTATAGTATTAGCCGGTACTAAATGCAATTTTTTATGTTCCAGTGTTCATTTGGGTACACTCGATCTCTTCGTGGATTATACTTGGGTAAATCAATTGCTCAATGAGTGCAGAATATAGTTCTTTATTGATTTGATTTTAAAATGATTCTATCTTAACGTAGGCTTGTGTGAACCTTGCTCGTGCAATGGATACTCTGATGAATGTGACCCTAAGACCGGAGTCTGCAGAGTGAGTTGAATGTTTTGCATTTGAGCGGTGACAATAATTCAAACGCAAAAACTAATCCATGTGTTTTAAAATGTCATGCAGAACTGCAGAGAACACACTACTGGAGATTTCTGCGACCTTTGTGAAGAAGGATATGAAGGAGATCCAAAGACAGGAAATTGTAGAGCCGTTGATACCCGTTGCTCTTGTGACCCGAGAGGCTCAGTACAACCAGATTGTCCAGATGGTCGAAACTGCGTCTGCAAAGTATGAAACGTGATAGCAGGAACTTAATGCATGATTAATAATATTAATGAGTAATTATTATAAAACGCAGGGAAATGTTGAGAATCCATCGTGCAACATTTGTCGAAGAGGTACATTCTCCCTACAAGATATCAACCCACAAGGATGTTTGGAATGCTTCTGCAGTTCCGTCACTAGTGAATGTTCTTCTGCAAACTTATACCGTTCTACGATAAACATAAACGTCTTGGCTGGACCTCATGCCGTCATCCTAACTGATAGGTAGCCTTCACTTCATTTACTCAATTGTTATGAATTAGGAGAGGATTAACGAAGACTTATTTATTGTAGCACTCGGAATCTCATAGTGGAAGAGATCACAACTGATCTCTCCTCTGGAGAATTGTCTTACGTCTATCCATTCGGGTCCAAATCAGAACGACTTTTCTGGTCTTTGCCTGCCAAGTTCACTGGAAACCGGGTATGCCTTATTCATTCAATTCAATTAATAGAACATGGCAGGCATTCTTATTCCCAGCGTGTGTTCATCATGTCAAACTTTTTCCAGCTTTCTTCCTATGGGGGCAAATTGAGAGCAACAAGACGCTACCTAGCCAGGCCTGGAACTCCTGAATCTGCTAACGAAGACATCGACGTGATCCTCGTCGGCAACAATGGAGTCTCCCTGTATTGGATTTTCGGAATCAGTCCCGGTCAAGAAGTGGTAAGAATTTAATTGGTTTTTTAAGGGGAATGAAATCGGAGAACTTAACAACTCACACTCGTTGCAGTCATTGGAAGTAACTCTACGAGAAACAGCTGGTTGGAGACATTTGGAAGGATCCAGTAAAATGGCAAACCGAGAAGATTTACTTGGAGTCCTCGCAGACATCCAAGCGATTCTTATCCGAGCAACTTTCACCGATGAAATGGAGTCAACTTACATCAAAGACATTTCTATCGACGATGCAGTGAAACAATACACTCCTAACGGGCTAGTCGAAGAAGTTGAAGAATGTAGATGTCCTCCGGGATACTCAGGATTGAGTTGCGAAGTAAGTTTGAATTTGATGCCCCTCGTTTAAAAATTTCTACTTGAAGTCAGTTTTTATGATAGATCAGTTTTTATGAAGTCAGATATTCCTTAATATCAACTGTGTCTGTATGCATAGACTTGCAGTCCTGGGTACTACAGAGACGTGAACAACAGGTCTAAAGGTCCTAACGGAGCCTGTCTTGAATGTGACTGTGGAAGTAACGCTGAAGGGTGCAGAATGGAACTCGGAAGAGTTGTCTGTCAATGTAGACCAGGATTCAGTGGCCCTAACTGTGAATCTCGAGGTAAACTCAATACTTTTGTTCTCTTGCGACTAATTGCAACTCAAACCTAAAATTTACTAGCATATAGTACTTATAAATACAGCTAGCAAATCTAATCAATGAAGCATGAAGCGCTCTAACTTGCATGTGCTTATACATTTGTATGATTTGCATTGCGTAGAAAAACTTATAGTGGAACTTTATCCGGTGAAAGTGAAATCGTACATTGGAATGTTGGAAGAATTCCGTTGCTCCTATTCTTACAACAGTTCCTACAGATTTAAAATTGAATTTTTAACTTTCCCCGAATGGTCTTGGCTGTTGGCTGACATGACCATTCGATCTTTCAATGAAAACATTCCCCTTTACCCTCCTGGCCTTGATTTCCCCTCTCCTAAGTGGGACCGCGTCCTCGCTGCTCGAATCCCAATTATTCCAAAGTTGCAAAGGGTGATTTGCCGGATTACAAATGAGGACGGCGATCCCGTGGCTGAAGTATTTTCTAGCGTCTTCCCAGGTTGAAACTTATTTCGAATCAAAACTTGTAAAAGCTGTCGTTTGCGGTACTTTTGTCTTTGTCGAAATGTCGAGCTTTCTACGTTGCTTGTATGTATTGCTACTTAATTAACTTGTCTCCACAGCATTCACTCTGCTTACTTAAAACTAACAGACCTTCTTTCAACAATTGCAGTCGGTCCTTCACCCACATCCCCTCCCAGTCCTGGACGAGAGCTCCAGATTTACATTTCTGAGCCAGCCAGCGTTTCCATCCCTGCTGGAGGTGCAGCTTCATTCCGTTGTGGAACGAGGGTTTCTACGCAAGGACCTCTGAGAATAACATGGAGCAAGGAGAATGGAGTGATTCCTCCTGGACGGGCAAGAGATGACGGTCGAGGTATTATTAAACCCTATTGTTCATCACAAGTCACAGGGAATCAAGGAAAAATTCTGAATGTCATCATTTTTTCAGGACTCCTTGTCATCAGTCAGACGAGAAGTGAAGACAGTGGCAGATACATTTGTTCTGCTACTGATGGAATTGTGACAAGCATTGCCACTGCTACACTTGCGATTGCAAGCGGACAGCCGTCATTTGGCACACGACCATCTGTGACAGTTACTCCGAGATATGCGACAGTGAGAGCTAATGAGCAAGTTGAGCTTCAGTGCTCAGCTTCTGGAGTCCCTCAACCTGTAATCACTTGGTCAAGCAGCAGGGGTCGACTTCCAGCTCACATTATTGTTTCTGGCGAGTACTTGCGAATCCCGGCTGCTAGGAAGTCTGATGAGGCTGAGTACATTTGCACGGCACGAAATCATTTGGGCACAGACACGAATAGAGCCATTCTGTATGTTCAAGGAGAAAGTACTCCAGTTCCCACTCTCCCTCCTGTCGGTCTTGTTGCTTCCATCTCTCCCTCTGCTTATGAAGCCAGACCGGGTGAAATTGTCCGATTCAGGTTAGTCGTGCTGATTATACTCACAACGGGGCTTATCAGCGTTTAAATTTAACCTTAATGACTCTCTCTTTTGGTAGATGTGACACGGCAGACAGAACTGCTCAGATTCAGTGGTCCAAACTGTCAGGAGTACTGCCTTCCAACGCAGCGCAGAGTCCAGACGGAACTCTCACTTTGTACCAAGTTCGAGATGTCGATTCGGGAGTTTATGTTTGCTCTGCTGTCTCTCTTGCGGGTCAGTCTGCACAAGCACAGGCTCGACTTGCTGTCTCCTTCTTGAGGTAAGCTGCAGACGAGCAAAAACAATCCGGAGATTGAGTGATTCGTCATACTCACATAGTATCTTCGTATTTGTTTTAGTTCTCCTCCGTCTGCTCGTATAACACCAGAGCGTCAAACTGTTGATCAAGGAAGTGCCATTGAGATCCGGTGTACTCCTACAGGCAATCCTACTCCTACGATTGAATGGTCTAAGGTCGGAGGTACCCTTCCACCAACAGTGCAGGTGAAGAAAGGACACGATGTGATCTGCAAATTCATAAAAACCGATATATTGGGGTAACGTGATAATTCGAATTCTTCGCAGAGAGACAATGAGTTACTTCGAATCGAGACCGCAGCAGTCAGTGACAGAGGAGTTTACGTTTGTCAAGTCGAAAATTCAGCTGGGAAGAGTTTGGCTTCTGCCATCGTCGAAGTGGAAAGACGGGAGAGTCCTGTCATTGAAATGTATCCAAGTGGAAGACAATCGGTGGTCAGAGATGGAAGGTATTCGTCAATTAACATTGTGCAAAATAATTGGAAAGTTTAGGTTTGTGAACCAAGTCTACTCTTATTTTATCCCTCAGCGCACTCTTCCAATGTCGCGTTACTGCTGGAATCCCATCCCCAACGGTTGCATGGGCACGCAGTGATGGAAGACCGCTGCCTCGAAATGTCGAAGAAATCGAAGGAGGTGTGCTGAGATTCAACAGGTAAGTTCCGACGGATTATCATCCCTTCTAACTTTGGTTATTTAAAAGCGAGTTGAAAATAAAAAAAACTACTATGCTTTTACAGAGTGTCGGGAGAAGAACAGGGACAATACGTATGCACAGCTATAAACGTAGTAGGAACAACTAGTGCAATTGCTTCTCTGGATGTAAGTGCAGCTTGAATAAACTGAAAGTATAACTGTTCAGAAGTGTACAAATTGAAAATATAATAATGAATTTTGTAGATTCAAATTCCACCCAACATAACAATTACACCGTCCTCCCCTCATCGGGTCCGATCTGGAGAAAATGTTCGTTTAGAGTGCAGAGCTGAGGGAGATCCAATGCCCACAGTTTCGTGGACACGACTTCAACAATCCAGACAACCAGAGTGAGTAAAAATATTAGCAAAAGATTCTACTCGTAATGATAGTTACATAGAACCAGGATTGAACTGCTGTGATCGTTCTAGGGAAAGACCTGGAGTAGCTGGAACACCTTTCTTCGCCATGTACGATATCAACAGAGTGTCCAAGAACGACGAAGGATCATACAGGTAAGACGTCTGCCTATTTTTAATAGCTGCAAAACTAACTAGAAAACGATCATGAATTTTAGTTGTTTGGCGAAGAGTGAGGCTGGACAAATAGAAGACAGATTCCAGGTTTGTCACAGTTCACGTGTTCTTCATTAAAAGAGAACAAATTCTTCTGAAAGACCAACTTTAAAACTATAAACGTGTTTCAGTTGATTGTTGATGATTTTGATGACACGGAGTACAACATCATCGAACCCCCACGGCCTACTCCTCGTCCCAGAGAGGAAGTTTACTACTTCCCCGTAGGCTCCCGTGCTGAACTCAGATGCATGCAAGGTACTCATCATCACTATACGTCGCTGCTTTTATTTGCTGTCGAGCAAGCGAGCAACAAATGAATTACAATTTGGCTTTCGTCCTTTCAGCCTTTGAAGGTGGAATATTCGACCAGTTGTATTTGGACTGGGCGAGATCAGACCGAGGAAGAATGCCTGCCGACTACAACATTCGAGATGGAGTTTTGTATGTGAACGATCTATCAGCTCAGGTAAGAATTTATGAGTAAACTTACACAGACCCAAACACAAAATGACAGGAACTACGTGACAATATTGGATTAACTCAAAATCGTGCTTTCCCCTTCGTTTGTAGGATGCGGGAGTGTACACGTGTACGGCTAGAAATAGACAAGGCGATGAAGTGTTCTCGATCAATGCTCGTTTGGAAGTTGTAGGAAGTAAGTGTAATCTAATTAAGCGTCACTTCTCATTCTCCCCCAATGTCATTCCACGTGAGATTAACAAAATATGGCTTTAAAAATTCTTGCTAACTTTGGAAAGATGATAAATGTACTCATCACGCAGGTGAAACTTCTAATGGGCTTCTACTTTTAGACCAGAGTTTCTTTTAGTTTTTTGTTTCTTTCGTTTGAAAAGACATTCCGGTTCTCATTTGATTCCATTTGTCTTTTGCAGCATCCCCTCCGCAGATTCAATTAGAACCTGCCAGACAGACAGTGCGAAGAGGAGACACTGTCACCATTAACTGCATCGCTACTGGAGAGCAGCCAATCACTATAAATTGGTTCAAGATTGACAGGAGGCCATTCCCTCCTTCCGTTATAGTTAACGGAGCACAACTTGTGGTTAGCATTCCCTTCCTAATTGCCACTTGGAGCTTCTTCTTGGAATGTGTGTACATTAAAATTCTTGCGTACAGTTTAGAGGAATCGAAATAAGTGACACCGGCAGATACGTTTGCCAAGCTACAAACAGCGGAGGAACGTCTGACTCTGTGGCTGAGGTCATTGTGAATCAAGTTGGTGCTGGAGGAGCTTCGGGTGCTGGCGTGCCAAGACCTCGAAGGGAGCAAAAGGGATACGTAGGGTCGACAATTGACTTGACTTGTGGAATCGGAGGATCCCAATACTCTTGGAGGAAAGATGAGGAAGAACTTCCACGATCGGTTATTTCATTTGGATCTACTCTCACTCTCCTCAACCTTCAATTGTCAGACGCTGGACGATATGTTTGTGAAAGTGAAGAAGGAACGGACTACATTGATCTCAGCATTGAAGGTTAGCTACGGATGAATTAGTGCGGCAGAGCTGAAGTACTTCGCCTAGTTACATTAATCAGATGGAAAGAAGTTGTGATTTATGACCACATTACACGTAAATGTGTTGCTTTCTCCACACTTGCTTGTTTGATTTAGAGCATGAGGCTCCATGCGATAAATCATACTAACCTGCATGCAGCTGTTGAGATTTCATTTGATTCTAGAATTAACATGTTTATTTAGTTGGAGAGTATCATTGTGGTACAAATGAGTTTCTTTGCTTGTCCGGAGACCAGTGCGTTGCATTGAGTCAACGGTGTGATACCGAGTATAACTGTAATGACCACAGCGATGAGTTGGAGTGTTCAGATGAATTCAATGTGCGGCGTAAACGAGGTAATCATTGGAGAACTGGCTCTCCATCGACAAAGGCTTTCTGTGTTCTCTCTTTGTGTTCGTGTCAAGTGTCAGCTGAAGCCAATCTGCTTACTTTCTAACTATGCAAAGCATGAGGCATTTGTGTTGTGTATTCTCAGGATGCATGTGATGGAGAGAAGACTTGAAGCTTAATTATTGGAACTCATGATTTGTAGGTGCGGAGCCATACACGAAGCCAGTCACTGTGAGGGTTGTTCCAAGTAAAGATCTCCTCCGAGTGGGAGACAATGTTGAGCTTAGGTGTGAGATCTCCGGGGATTCCAATCCAACTGTCCGATGGAACAAAATGGCGAATGGCGAGTTCCAGGATAACGTTGTGACCTATGGAAATATCTTGAAGATCAGAGATGTTCGGAATGAAAACGGTGGTGTGTACAGATGTACTGCCAGTACCAGTGCTGGTCTGTACGAAGAGGATTACGCCCTCACTATTCAAGGTAGGTTAATCTTATCTATGGATGTGCTATTTAACAATTTCATAATATTTCATGTTATCTGGAGTTTCAATGTTTCCGTATATATTTATTATTGTCCATTGTAGCTTCAAGTTCATCCAATCCTGACAGAATTCAGAATTCTGCTCCAGTCGAAACACGATCAGTTCCTTATGGAAGCACAGGTTAGTCTCTCAGCTACTATGTAACACCTAATTTGAATCGATGCTGAAATGATGTTCCGAATTGCAGTGACTATGGATTGTAAGACCGAATTGAATGGTCCTATTGAATACACTTGGAGCAAGCAAGGTGGACTTATCAATCCGATGTTTATTAACGGCCAAAGTCTGACCATCTCAGGTAAGCATAAAACTTCCGCGTAGAATTAGGATATTATAGTAGAAAATAGTAGAAATCAACCGTTCGCTGATGTTTGAGTGACTTTTTGATTAGATGCGACAGCTGAAGACGCTGGAACTTACATTTGCACCGCAGCTACCTCGAATCCATTCACGTCTGTGGATGTCACAACAGTATTAGTAGTTACAGGTACAGTTACTCTAATCCCATAACTGGAATGTATTTAGTTTGATGGGTAATATCTGGTGATTATTGTGTGCAGGAGCTGTTCCACATTTTAGTCAGGCTCCAACTTCTTACATGACATTGGCAACACTTCCTGACTCGTATTTGAAGTTTGACATCGAAATATCTTTCAAAGCCGAAGACAGAAATGGTAATTGACCAATATGAGGAAATATTCACCGAAACAACATTAATATCTTTTAATTTGTTGTTTCACTACAGGAATGATAATATACAATGGACAGAAAAAAGACGGAACGGGTGACTTCATTTCATTCGGACTTTCTAATGGTATCAATAACTACGTTTAGATCAAATCGCATCTGTTTTATTGAAATATCTGAGAGTTTACTCAATTTAATTGCGTACAGGATACCCTGAGTTCAGATTTGATGTGGGATCTGGACCTGCTGTGATACGCAGTGATAGACAGTTAGATCTCGGAGAATGGCATAGTGTTCAACTGTCACGCTCACGAGCTGATGGAAAAATGGTTGTGGATGGTGAAGATGTTTACACACGAACGATACATGGCAGCTTCCAAGGCTTGGATCTTATGGAACCTCTGTACGTTGGTGGACATCCTAGTTTCAACAATGTTCATAAGTTAGCTGGACACACAAAAGGCTTCGTCGGTGAGTAAAGAAAAATCACTTCTTTCCCATATCTTGCCATTTGTATTGATTAAAAACGCTTTGCAGGCTGCATAAGTGAACTCACAATTGGAGGAAAACGGCAGCAACTGTTCAAAGATTCTCAGATAAGTCGAGGAGTCTCTACCTGCGAAACTTGCATTACTAATTCATGCACAAATGGCGGAGTGTGTCAAGAAGGCTTAGGTAATCGAGGATACAGTTGCATTTGTCCTCCTGGATATTCCGGAGAAAATTGTGAGATTTCCGGCCAGTCCTGCTATCCAGGATCGTGTGGTGTTGGTAAGTTTCTGTCAACACCGTGATTAATTAGTTCATCCGAGCTTTGTTACAGTTAGATTAATTTCCAAAACAGGAAAATGTGTGAATGTACCTGGAGGATTTGCTTGCTACTGTCCATTCGGAAAAACTGGAGTCAGGTAAAATAGTTTGTACAACGCTCATTCTGTGTACATTCCTCACTCGGGTAGTATTTGATTCATATGATTTTGATTTCAGATGTGAACGAGACGTTGTCATTTACGAACCTAATTTTAACTCTGACTCGTACCTCTCATACCCAACCCCACAAGCCTTGAAAAAGCTAAAGATGGCTTTGAAAGTAAAACCTGAATCAGAAGATGACGGTTTACTAATGTACTGCTCACAAACTGAAGATGGGTTGGGAGATTACACGTCCCTTGCCATTCGAGACAAACGGTTAGAGTTCCAGTATGACACAGGATCAGGACCTGCGGTTATCAGAAGCAAGCGTGAAGTTGTGGTTGGCGAATGGGTTTCGGTAAGTAGGCAATAACGAATTGTAAAAAGTTCAAAACCGTGCAACTTGTGAACAATTGGTTGCGCTCTCTAGATAACAATTGAAAGAAACCTACAAGACGGAGAGTTAATTATCGATGGAAGTGAGGTCAACAAAGGAAAATCCCCAGGAACGACTAGAGGTCTCAATTTGAAAACGCCTTTGTACCTCGGAGGTTACGATAAGCAACGTGTTCAACTAAACTCAAATGTTGGAGTAGCCAAGGGCTTCTCTGGTTGTGTATCTGAGGTTAGCTGTTTTTTACCTTCACTACCTGATTGACCGATTTCTCATCTCCTAATAATCTTTGCAGCTTGATGTGGGAGGAATGGAGATAGACATCGTCACCTCTGTTTTAGAGGGAGCAAATGTAGATAACTGCGGAGCTGGGTCACAATTTTGCACCAAGAATCCATGCCAAAATGGAGCTACGTGTGAAAACACTACGTGCATTTGCCCCACCGGGTACTCAGGAAGACACTGTGAGACTCGCGATAGTTGTAGCCTGAAGCCTTGTCAAAATGGGGGAACCTGCTATTCCTTCAAGAGTACCTACAGGTGCTCTTGTGCCAAGGGATTCTTCGGCAAAGACTGTGAATCAGGTACGCTTTCATTTCAATAATTCATAATTCATGAAATTCAAATTCATCCTTCATAGCCTCTCATGTATTCCACGTAGCAATGGAATCTTGGAGTCATTCCGTCGCTTTTAGAGGAGAGGGTTACATAGAAATTAGCAAAGAATTCATGCCTCGCAAGCATCCTCTTGATGAGGAGCAAATAGAGTTTGAAATTTCAACTACTGCTGGCTCCGGTCTGCTGCTTTGGCACGGGCCAAGCCCAACAGAAGTAGACCCTGACGACTTCTTCTCTATCGGAGTCAACACTGACGGTAAAGTCGAGCTTCAGTGGAACTACGGCACTAGCACAGGCAAAGTGACGTCTATGAAATCAGTGAATGATGGAGAGAAGCATAAGGTCAGCACTATTTCATAAGCGTATAGAAATCTTGAGTCGGAATGTGTGACGCTATTTTCAATTGTGATTATGACAGATTGTTCTGAAGCGTCAAGGAAGGGACGGAAAAATTGAGATTGATGACTCCATTGTGCCTGACTTCGAAAGCATAGATGGTCCAGTTGATGTAAGTCAGCTTGTGAATTATAACAATAATCATTTTTCTCTTCCCTTCAAATGTGTCAATCTATTTGTGTCCAGACTCTTAACGCACGAGGAAACATATACGTCGGAGGAGTGCCTAATCCTTACCAGATGACTCACGGCTTATACAGAAACGGCTTCATAGGTTGCATTCACTCTCTCAAGATAAAGAGTGAAGAGCCTATCGACCTTAACGAAAACGCTGTGTCTGCCATGAACACAGGTCCATGCTCAGAGTAAGTAAACCTTCTTTAGTGTCACTTCTGCACCTTTCTGGACTTAAGTAACATTGTGGTGTGGATTATCATGTTAATTAAGCAGTAACTGGTGGCAAGCTCTTGCTACATACAAAGACTCGAGTAATAGCAGCGCAGTACTTTCTTCCTCTCCACCTTTCTCTTCTTTAATTCCCCTTTTCTTGCTTTGCGATGTACTCGTATTGTAACTCAGTGGTGGATTTATCTAACTAAGCGGTTGAGGTAGAATTGATCTCATCCATCTCATCTCGCTTCTTATCTTTGTTTCTGAGCTTCATTGACAAGTAGAAATGCATTTAGTGACCGCTTTAATTGCTGAAACTTATTACACTCCTGATTTGCCTCAACTCCATATTTTATCTTGATTGAGAAAATAAATTGACTTTCAAACAAATTTTCCAGATCCGATAATCACACAAATGGGCACAAGTATGCGAACGGTCATCCCAAGTTCAAAAAGCCCAATGGGAATTCCAAGCATAGGCAAAATGGACACTCGAAAACCCATAATCAAGTGATCGACGCAGACGACGAAGATGCCGAGGAGTTTTATTTGGAAGGAAGACATCGGCGATCCTAACTTATGAATTTTTAAGCTAAAATCGAATGTTTCACAAATTCTCTAATAGTATCTGCTGATAGGGATCAACTACAATTTCCA
>JAQGBV010001179.1:0-17463 GCA_034698685.1 Isotomurus pseudopalustris
TAAGAACAAATTCCCGTTTTTCGAAGACACAATACGAGCGTCGTATTTCAAGAAGCTTGGTCGATTGTTCAGAGTAGCAGTTGCGATCATAAATGCGTTTAGTCCTCCTTTATTCACTGAAAAACCATTTAATGATAAAATCGCAGATATTGTTGCATCTCACGTTGAAGAAGAAAATGAATTGATGAAGAAGGTTATTGCTGAAAACTGGAGACAGAAGAGAGTTATATGGGAGAATGCAAATGAAGAGTCCTGCTTTGGTTTTCCATCCATGACTGAGGAAGAATTAATGGAACTGACTTTAGGAACTTACCAATTGGCAATGGGACTTCGGTATAACGAACAACATTTCTCGAATACAGGCTCTTATAGTTTTCAAGTACACAAGGAAGAGTTGGGAGTGATACGAGTCAAAATGCAATCGCGATTTAGTAAGTCGACCATACACTACATTTGGATTCAGTATTTGGAATGGGTGAATGGAAGAGAAGGCATTTCAGGATGGTACTGTGACTGCAAAACTGGTAGTAGAACTTTGGGATGCTGTTCTCATGTAGCTGGAGTAAGTTGAAGATTCAGTGTGAAAGATACTTTTACGTCCATTATCAGTATTTGATAAGTAATATTTTCAGGTAGTTAGATTTCTTTCGATGGATCGCTTTGAGATGCAAAAGGATAAAGAAGACGTCTCCCACTACTTCTTAGATGCAGCGGCTGCTTTGGCCGACTTTGAAGATGACAGTGATGACGACGAGGAATCAGTCGATGATGTTAGTAGTGAGGAGGAGGTGGCGGATGAAGAAGTCGTCGATGACGTTACAAGTGGGGGAGAGGGGGAGGATAAAGAAGACGTCGGCGATGCTACGAGTGAAGAGGAGGAGCAGGATGAAGAAGTCGTCGGCGATGCTACTAGTGAGGAAGAGGAGCAGGATGAAGAAGTCGTCGGCGATGCTGAGATTAAGGAGCAGCAGGATGAAGAAGTCGACGGTGATACTACGAGTGAGAAGGAGCAGGATGAAGGAGTCGACGATGACGTTACAAGTGAGGGCGAGGAGGAAGAACTGTTAGATGTTTAATAAAAGTTTCATCAAGTTTGATCAGATGTCCATAGTTAGTCATTATCACAGGGTATCGTTGGTTTGTTGTTTGTTGAGTTGGGAATAAAATCTTCTGTTTATCAATAAATCACTTATAGCGACCAGTAGAAAGTAGTAGTCTCACGAAGGCCCAAATGCTTATCAGCTTTTTCAGCTTATTTTGGAATATTTCCTTTTAACTGGGCCCACCACAGGTCACTAATAGTTCCTGTTCTTTATGTACAACTTTATTTTTAAATTATGAATCTAGAACTTTAGTCTTGCATCCAGATCTACCAACATACAAAGCAACAAGCAATAATAATAGCAATTTGTATTTGTTATTGTAATTTTCTGAATAAAAGTAATTATTGATTGGAAACAGGGCACATTCAAATACTTGCTTTGACTGGGATTTATCTTATCTAACAAGGTGAGCTTTTAATCTATAAATTCATACCAGCGTAAATTCTGGAAATTCTACTCACATGCCAACGCAGAAATGAAATAATGATTTACGGAATTTCCGTTCACTCCAAAATCCGAATTTTTGAAATCCGAAAAAATCGGTGTTGTGAAAAGAAACGTATTCGTTGAAGTTAAACAGGTCAATATAATAATAACTTTATTCATTGAGATATAGCAGCTTCCATGAAAGCCTTATATTTTTATTACACCCTCAATTTATTGCTTAGCTAACAACAGCTTGTTTGCATTTGGATTTATTTTAATCTACCTCTAAAAAAGATGGTTTTGGCATAATTAATACATGAAAATCCAAAGAGATTACACTCACCTCAAACGAATAATTTTTTGTACTCATAAAAATCTGAATTTTCCTGCAAATTGGGATGAATTTGCATTGATATTTAATCGACATTTGGGCACTAATAAATTAATTATTCAACAATTAATGGCTTAGATGCTTTTGTTAGATGACGTTTTTAACTTTTATCCATTATAATCTACCGATGGTTTATTCGGTACTTGGTAATAAAGGTACAATTTGACCTGGAAACAAAATAAATGTGTACCAATTTGCCTAACGACTGCCTCGCCGTCATTTCATACCAATTTTTGAAAATTTTCTCTACTCTTCTGTGAGCTAGTGTTAACGAAATTGCACAATTGAAGTTACAAAAGTTGAAATTTTTATTTGCTGATGTGAGCATTAACATTCTTTAATATTAAGAGCATGGTTCCTGGTTGTAAAGAACAATCTTACTGATAATCACATATTTCAAAAATACCAAAGCTAGTACACACTGTTGACTGTTTGAACTTCCTACGATATGAAAAGTACAAATAACACATACAGAAATAATACACAGAATGAACTAAACTATGCATGCAAGTCTACTAAAATCTTATAATAGCGGTGAACCATGGCATCTATCCACTTTGTTAACACGAAATTGAAATTTCACCTACCCTAGGTTCAGTCATAAAGGCTTTATCTAAATTTGTACCAAGTTAGACGCTAACAAATGTGTCCACGAATGACACGAAGGAATAAAATTATCTGCCACGTAGGTATAAAAGTTAAAACAATCAAATCGCTAGGATAACACTTATGGTGTAGTCTACCAAAACCTTCCAGTAATTTACGAACGAACTCATTTGTAAGTGATAGAATGAGCCGATATTAATTTTTAAAGGTCTCAGAGACTTCTCTGTCTTCCGAACCATCTGGTTTGGAACCTGGCGTACCTCTAGCTTGTATTGAATTGTCAACTGGTGAATACGAGCTGCTCCTTCGAAGCATCTTTGTTCGAACAAGAATAACGCAATGTTTGCCACCATAACCATGGCTAAGTATGGTGGGGTGAAATTCCATGCTCGGAATTTAACAAAGAATATGTTCAGAAATATATGAAGAGTCAAAAAAGAAAACTGGACGCATGGCCAGATCCTTGAACCATAATAAGAGTTGTGAACACGATTTTGAATCGTTAGTATTGCGTAACTTCTGAGACTCAATGTTATAACCCTAAAACAAAATTATACGGAAATTTAGAACGTTGTGGGTAAATTATTGCATTTAATATTATGTATGTACCGGCAAAATGTCGTTTGCGAAATTTGCACGGCTGATGTAAACGGAATGGCCCGACTGCTCAACCTATAACCAAAAGCAAATTCCGCAATGTTTGTTTCCCAAAAAGTCAATTCATCAGTTTCTACTTGCTCACCTGATACTTTTTAACCAGAGAATTGTTGTAGCAGTGTAAGTGTACAAGGATATTATTGTGTAACCGGCAGTTTTAGAACAAACAAGGGAAATATGTGTTTCTACGAACGCAAGAATTACGATTATTATAATAGAGTCATATAATTCTCTAGAGAGAAGTTTAGATCCCCAGTAACGAATGCTTTGCCGTTCAGTTAGAAACTGAGCCAAAGGACCACACAAGGGCTGCAATTGGGTTATTATCTGTACCAGGAAGAAGATAATTGTCATCTCGTCATTAAGGGTGTCTCTTTGAAGAGAATTTTTGAGTAAATCTGAAACATTAGGATTTACTTTAGCCTGTTGTTTGTAAAACTGGCCTTTAGTTCGCCAACTTACTTGATAAACCCTTATGAGATGTAACAGTTTTGTTAAAAGCGTCTACACAGAAATCAACGGGTCTCAGGCAAACGATTCCAACGACTGTAAATATTCTTGAAAATCCGTGTATAAAGAGCTTCATTATCTCATCAACTCTTGCTTGTCCGTAGTCAAGAGTCAACATAGTGTGAATTTGAAAAATTGTGTCGAGCGTCAACCAAGTAAACGATATACACCAAAGGACTGGATTCTTTTTCAACTGAATAAAACCTGTTGTTTTTTCGAATGCAAGTGGAAGTGAGTAATCCATACTTCCTGATGTTACAACAAAGCCACGCAACCAGAATTCCCAACGATATGCTTTGTAAAGTGATCTAATCTTTGTTTTAAAGCATTTGATTCTTTTCTGAAGTTTTGCTTTTGCCACCATTATCTCTGCGTCGAAGGGACGTACTCACTTATTTTTGCTTCTAAAGGTCACAATGCTTAGCTGTTCTGGTCGGTGCACTTGAATGAGTTATGTAACTCAAATCAGGTAGAGTGACCTGAGAACACCCAGTGCCTTTGTCGTCATATCTTGTAGTGTAGTCTTTTGCATTGTTTAATCCCACCAGGTCAGAATAGAGTAGAAAGTCAGGATAAAATAGACGAAACTAACTTCATTTGAAAATACAGGAATTTGAATACATAGCCGTTATCTCTTCATGCGAAATTAAACTTCGATTAAATTGACCAATGTCGGACCTAAATCTGATTGGTTTCTGTATAATTAACCTCCAATGGTATACGGTACACACAAATTATTGACCAAGCTGCCAGAACAAACCTCAAAATCCCCAGTAGAGTCAGAAATTACATTTAAATTATTCCTTCCGCTTCTTGATAAGAAATTAACCATACCACAACTATGTAGTAGTTCAATGATATAGTTCACCTGAACTGTCCTAGTTTTTAAAAAAACCTGTAATAATCTTTTTATGTGAAGCCAGCCATGTTACATACAAGGTCCACAAATTTTCATCTTATAACGAAATAAATATAGGTTCAAAGTTTAAAACCGTTTAGTGGGAGACCCGAGATTATGGCACAGTATGAATTTGTATTTAAGGTTGGTTTGCAAAGTATGTACAAAAATTAAAATGCCATTAAAAGCCCAGACGAGATTTGTTGGTAGCCGTCAAGCTTATTATTATGTTTTAAACGTTCAGTTGAATTTCATACGCATATCTGATATGAATACAATGAACTATGAACTTGAAAAAAGACAATTAATGTCATACCAGCTTCAAAATGACAAAATATATTGAAAATGGGTGACACGTCAACAGAGTCTAGAAGTCTGAGCACCAAAGTAAAGTAAATACGTTAGTCAGTTTTTTAGTACTACTCTTATTGTAATATAATCCTTAATTATTTAGCATATTAATTCTGTAATCATATTGATATTTCTAAACGAGACTAAGCGAGTTCTCTTGACTGCCGAATCCCTTGGAATATAAATCCGTGTCTTTCCATTTTAGAAATTTCGTCTGATAATTAAGAAAATAATCATTCAGTAATTCAAAACCGGTAAATACTAACGTGGACTTTGCTCTTGTTTACGAGCTAGACAAAAGTTTCAATGTCACAAACATCGAAAATGACCTTTAAGCCAGTCTAGGATTTCAGTGGCTGATGTTGAATATTTAGATCTAAATTTCAAATTTAATTAATTTAGATTTTAAATTCTTTTTGTTGTTTTGTGCTAGAATAGGTCTTTTGTTCTTTTCTTTTTCAATCAAAACTATATACTTTGAAGTAGGGCTTTGAAAACAACTGTTTTATGTTATTAAAATCATAGGTTTGATATCAATACTTAAATCGACACATAATATTCTCTCCCCAAGCATCTTGTAATAATAAAATTGCAACTTATAAAAAAATTCAAAATAGTTCAAGAATACAGCACAATTTTTTGTGAGAAAGCTATCGTGAGTGCCTGCTGTAAATCCAGGTCTTCACTTCAACTTATTGTTAGATGTGTCAGGGGTGTGGATAATCTTGTTTGCTAATATTTTTTTCTGTGAGACTGCAGTCTCAAGTGTGTCCAGGGACTCCTAGATTTTATTTTTTCGGTAAGGTAAAGAAGGAGAGACACTGGTTTGCTGATTGTCAAATAATTACATACATTCCGAAGGATGATTCAGCTACTTTTGTGTTATTGGGCTGCCATGAAGATCCTACTGTTTCAGGGACATTTATCTTCTTACCATCCACTTCGTGTGGAGAGTTAATTGTATACAAACAGCTTTCGACGTCTTTAGCATCACAGAAGCTCAAAATCAAGTCGGTTTTCGTAAAACAGAATGTTTTAAAGGCGATGCCACTCTTCTCTGAAATGAATTTTGTCTATGCAGGGTGATCAAGCAAGATGGACCACAATTTCAACTAAACCTTGTAACCCTGCTGTGCTGTTTTTAAAACAGTGTTTTAAGATTTAATTTTGAAGAACAAGCCAACAAAACTTCCTATCGGTACCTGGTTCTCCTCTCCCGATGTAATATTATAAGCACCATTTCATACAATATAAACCTAACACAACTGCTTAGTTATTGATATTGTATTATATTATGTAACTTCATTACAAATTATCCTGGTCATCATTTCCCTTCATCCTATTCAAATAAACTAAATTAGCAGGCTTCATGCATACCATAATATACATGAATAATAATAATGCTTACTTGGAACTCTGTGTTTGACTAAATCCGGCCTCTTTGGATATTCATTATTCAACTCTGTTTCTTCACTGAAGATGTTTAAACATGGGTGGAAGATTACTGGTTTTCATATACGGTATATACAGACTTTGGTGTTAGAATTATAACTGATTCCAGGTTTCACAAATATAATTAAATTTCTCAAATACAGGCAAACTTACCACACAACAGTGGAGTGCATTTCTATATCCTTGTAAATATCTTGTTTAAAAGCGACTTTTAACTAAGCAGTCAATAGCGTTAATTTAGTTTTATCATGAAGGTTGACAGATTTAATTTTAATAGTGAGACCTTAACAACTTTTATCAAGCATTCAAAAAAGCTGCAAGAACGAGTGAATTCCCAGTGTATAATCGATAATCTTTATGTTCATGCAGGTTGCAGTTAGTAGTAATAAATCCTGCTAGAAAACATTTGGCAATAATAAGTGTATTTAAATGCTAGACAACGTTGGTATTCCTTTTTATGTGTTTATTTACAACATTTAATTTGCCATTGTTATAATAAGTCCTTGCCAATCCTGGCTTAACTTGTATATAAAACATTTATGTGAAGATATTGTAGAAACAATAACTTTATTATAGTTTTAAAATAGATTTTCAAGAGAATTCGCAAAACTTATGTGTGCAATATATCTTGACGCTTCCAGATTTAATCTTTCAACTCAGCTAATTACGTCAGAAGCTGCATACATAAAGATATATAAATCTTATACTATTAATAATAACGACGGTATCAAATGTAATGCTATTACACTATTTACTATGTTCCCTGTTATTAAGTTAATTAATTGATTCCAATGAATTTTTAAATTTTCCCTTTTTTAATAGTGAATACTAGTGTGTCTACAGAATGTATAATTTCTCTAAATCTAATTCACTCGTGAAGAAGAACAAAGCGTTTGTTCGAAAGCTCTACAAATAAAACTACTCTTGCAATCCTTGATAGCCTGAAGTTTATTATTTATGAATTAATTACATGTTAATCTTGTTAAAAGCCAGTATACCAGAAGTTCCAGGGGTCCATTAGATTCCATCACCTGTATATTCATAGATATTAGAGTTCATCGCTCTAAATTCATAGTCAGTATATTTCATAGGTTGACTTTTTAGCCCAGTCAATTTGGGCTTATAAGATTAGTTTGATGTCTGTCCGCTGTGTGCACGATAACTCCTCTGCAGGTTGGTGTATCCGATTGAAAACTTGCATACACGTTGTCTGTGACAAAAGGGAGGACTTATCAAAATTTGGAGTCAATCAATCAGCTGTGTTAACGGTGGGGGTAACAAATGTTCGACCGGAACGCTTTTTGCCACTCTTGTGCTTCCAGTTGGTTGATTACTACTGTGCTAATTCAGTCGAATAAGAAACAATTGGGTGCCAAGGGCGACAGGTCGTTGAAGATTAGCTTTATTTATTTTTGAGTGGACATGTTCTGAGATGACTGTAAGACTTGGTTGTCGATGGAGAGAAAAGGAGAGCAAAGGAGGTGGAGGTGGTTGTGGGGACAGTGGAATTCATTGGTGGAGTTTCAAATTGTCTGGGCTATAGAGACTGCTTGGCATGAAGTTTTCATGGAATGGTAGGTTCATAGTTTGCATTTTACATAGTTAATTTTTTGATAGCATGTAAATCATCTTTCATTTTAATCTTGTCCTGGATTAAAAATCAGGGGACGTCCCTTATGCGGAGTGCAGGCTTTAGACTCAAGGAAATAGTTTAACAACCAGCCTTTCCGGTAGTTTAATTTAAATAGATTATTTATTTATAAACGATTAAGAAGTATAAACTTTTATCCTGCACAAATGGCTTCGCTCAAACAACTTATGTATTATTCTGCACGGAACTAACGTGTCAAACCTATTCATCTAACAGCATTAGAAAATAAAAGTCGGAATGTGGGTTGTGTTTAGATAAAAACTTTGAACAAAAAGTAACTCATTAACTGGTTTTCCGATATTGCGGATTAAGGCTCAGCTGATTTTTTTCATTCTGTTAGGTTTTTTGTACAGACAGGGCTCCCTTTGATCGATAAAACTGGAGTTAGGGGTTTTCCAATTATAAACCAATACGTAATCTGACTAAAAGCATTGACCTGTACTTTAAGTTTGTCCTCTTGGACCTTCAACCTCTGTCTCTGCCTAGCAGGCTTAAGTATTTATGAATCAGCCCTTTGTTCATGATATTGTATAAATTGGTAAACTTTGGATGTGCCAAGACAGTCTTAAGTTGGCGGAGGAATTAGGAATAAACTATCCTAACAAGTACAGTGTACAGAACTCGTACAGTCGTACACAACGGAGCCTATTATTACAACTCTGCGAACTCCGTAGGAACACCTGATTTACATTTGACACTCATGGCATTTCTTTCTCTCATATTATGTGGTTTGTTTGTAGTTACTCTGTAGTTGTAGCCCAAAATTTATCTCTCAATTAACTTTCGAGTATCGAATTTTGCTTGTTTATGTCTTTCCTCCAAAGTTTATGCTTGTCTCGAACTGCAATGAGGCTGCCTGTTAATTATTGATTTTCTGGCAAACGTAGTCTCAGAAATCAGTCGTTGGTGAAAGTTGGCTTTTTAAATCCTTGAGTATGATTTAGACTTACGTAGCAATTGATATATGATGATTATGGTAGTTTGTATCAGGTGACTTCCTTGTGGTGCTAACGAAGACACCAAATATAAACGACCAAAGAATATTAGGAAAATTAATTGCGTGGGCAGAGAAATTTGGTGATTACCCCGGTCTAACTCAAATGGGCTTACGTTCGTCACATATATTCACATATATTCCGGTTTGTTTCAGCAACACTCAAGAGAAGATAGCGTTTATTGCTGGATAGGATTTTAGCTTGGTTTGTGTGTTTTGTTGAAAACAAAAAACTGAAGTATGTGCAATACACTTACTTTACAAACAGCAAAATTGAAAACGTAAAAAAAATAATAACACAGTGCTAGTTCCACGTCTAATCATTTATTAGTCTTCAAATTTCTTCATGACTCCGTTTTGGCTTTATTTGCTTTAATATTCTTTGTCACAAGTGGAATGATACTGTAGCTTTAGAAAAATATCCCGATGTTTTTTTAAACTAAATAATATTTTATTGAACATTGAACCAGTAATAATTTTAAATAGTTGTGTCATGTGGGGACGTATCGATAATACAATAAGATATTACTGCCAAATTTAGGAATTTTTCCGACATTTACAGCTTTCTTAAACTATTTTGGAAGCTTTTTCAACGTTATAAACCCCAATTTAGAAATTTTAAGGGGTTATACAGCCAACTTATGACATGTTTTTTTCCAATTCATGGTTTTTCCGATTTCAGGGGTATTTGGGGAATTTCCAGGCTCATTTTTAACCTTTGCGGATTTATTGTTGCGATCCCCAGATTTCGGTACATTCTTTTCCGTTTCGAAATTTTACAATAATCCTTAGTAATTTTTTTGGATTTTTCAGTTATTTTTACCATTTCTATTAACCTAGCTGCTTTCATTTCTTGTAATTTTTAGGATTCCACAAACGCAAAAATCTCAGTTTTGAAGATTTCTTTGGTCTGTTGCGAATTTTTAAGTCATTTTATCAATCGTAAGAATTCCCCAATTCAATCGTTTTAACTTTGCTACAAACCTTGCCTGCGGGCATTTTACTCTTATAAACTAGCACTTTGTAATTTGTTGCAATAAAGTCCAAATAATGTTTAAACCTGGCATAAGCAACTAAAGAGTAATATTTTAAATATAAGTACAGACTATGACGAAACTCGACCAGAAACACCAGAAAAGCCGAAAAGAGTGCCCAACAACCAGCTTGAATTGCAGTCTCAGAGTTCAAAAGTGTAACGCAGTCGGAAGTTCTAGCGTATACTTTTTCTTGCAAAGCATTGAAACTGATTGCATCCAGGTCATAAGCCTTTACATATCTGCTAAATTTAATCTCACTAAAGTAGTGAATGTTTTCACGACCCTTTTCCAATGCATCAAACATGCCCGCCGCCGCCAATCGACCAGCCACCGTTTGAAAAAAGCCAGCAATAGGCGAATCAAAATAAATCCAAACAGGGCCTGGACGGAATACATCTTCACGTGGGATCATTTTAAAACAAGGATATCTGACACCAACAACTTCTTTGATTCTGTTCAGCAAAGCATTATCGCCAAAAATATGGTCACTATAAACATACTTACGTCCGCTTTGTTGAAAACAAAAATATTTCTTTATGGCATCGTAAGAGTACATCTGTTGCATTTGACTACCTAACACCTCAGTTTTCCCCCCGTTTACGGAATCAAAAGTTTTTATAACCCAACTATCTTCTGTGAAATTGAGCCCAGACCCAGAGTAAAGATAGATATAGTTGTTTTTGAAAAGATCGGTTAAGTTAGAAAACGGTTTTACGGGTTTAGGTGAAACTAAACTTACCATAACCACGTTCTCATATATTGCCAAAATATATCCAAAAAGTCTAGATAATAATGCAGTCTGCACAAATGATTGTTCTCCGCCTTGTTTCGGCAAGTATCTCAAGGAACTTCCCACGTTATCTACACATCTTCTTATCCACAAACTTGTGGAAATGTTTGCTGGTTGAGGGTCACCAAGCGTCTTGGTCATTCCCACAAGCACGCATGCAATGAATAAGAGAGGCCATAAAGTCTTCGGAACGTATTCAAACCAAATATTTCTGTGTCTTTCTTCCGCTTTTTGTTTATAAATGCAATAAACGAGTCTGCCACTACCGTAAACTTGCAAATATACTTTTCGGTGTGGTCTTGATTCAAACCAGGACATGTCGGTGATTCTGCCTGAGGCTGCAGTCACGGAATTACCAATTGAATAATAATACTCCACGTATATACTCAAATTCGCTGCCGAGTAAATACTTTCGATTGTAAGTCTCCCGATGTTGCACTCTTTGCCCTTAAGGGTGACTATCCTCCAATTTCCGTCTCGGCCACACATTCTCTCAGGAGAAACCCTCAATCCAGAATCTGGATAGCTAAGCGAATAATGCTTCGACATCCAACTGTTAAATACAAAATCAGTCAGTGTTCTTTTGCCAATACCGGCTTTGTACGATATTGCTTGTAGTTGAAATAAGCAAAGTGTGCAAAAGAATTTCCATCCTTTAAAAGATAAGATCCGGTGGGAATCCACATCGTCACTGAATTTGAAATTTGCTACAAAAATTCGGATTTGAACAGAGAATAATTTCTGTACGTGTGTGAAGTAATTATTACCCCCAGTTACAATGAGAATCAGAGTTGCCCGAGTATAGAAAGTTGTGTTTTCAAGTGGGCCTAACATATTTCCACCGTGTTCGTTGGGGAAAATTGTATCAAAGGCGTTATTTTCTTTGATAATATGTACGTGAAGCACACAGTCGTAAGTCATTATGGGGGAAAGTAGGGAGAGGGACAGAAGAGGATATCTCCTAGATTGCAACAAAAGAGGTACTTCCAGTTTCGTGTCAGTCACAATATCATCCACAATTTCAGGAAGTGGGGTTTGGAGGTACATTATTAAAGGCGCGGTGGTGTCAATCAAGAATATGACGCATGGTTCAAAAAAATTCAGTTGAAAACGGTACGGCGTGGTAACTTTGAGTGTGGTAGCAACCAAAAATATACAAAGTCGGTTATACGTCATTTTATCCTTGTTTTACTCTTAGAAAGATCAAAAAACAACAAAAGACTGGTTCAAGTAACTACGAGAATTTTTTCCACAAAATTAGTCGTAGTTTCTAATAGGTTTTCAATGCTCTGAACCAACAAAGCTATTCACTGAAAATTATAAAACACAGCACACTGAGAAAATACGCTTCTGAATTATTTAGCATTTAATTATCTAATATCCAACAGAAGACAGGAATTGGGAGTTTACTGAAAGCTCTTTGGGCTACAAGGATATTACAATATTATTGCTGGCTTGACTATCAATTATACTCATGGTTAGAAGAACGAAAATGTGGTGTGACAATGAGAAACTCTCAATCCTCGTCCCACGGTTTTGTATTACATTTCTTACTTCATTATTAATGAGCGAGATATTAATCTATATACATTACTACATTGCTCCGTGTTAGCCCAGCCAATTTGGGCTTATAAGATTAGTTTGATGTCTGACTGTCCGTTGAGTGGACGATAACTCAACAATCGTTTATTGTATCGGGTTTAAAATTTGTAAACGCATGTTTTGTGTAAAAAGTAATGTCGTGTCAAATTTTGACGGCAATCGGTTATCTATGTGACCAGTGGAGGCCAAACTCGGTTGACCCGATGGGGTCTTTCTCTTCCAATTAACCGATTTAATAGTTTTACCAAATAATTAAATCTGACTTCATAAAATACCAGGGCAAGTGAAATAATGTGGCCAGTGGCCCAATCGTGTTCCCAGGTGACCGGCTTGGGTTAAATGTGTGCAACCCGATAGGCTCCTTTGTTTCTAACTAGACGATAAATAAAGTCATTTTAAAAAGTATTCATTAAAAGTTGGACCTAGTTAGTCTACTAATTGATTATTAAGATCAAATTGCATTAAAAAAATTTTCGCTTCTAATTAGTCGGTTAGAAATTTTGCTCACTTGCTCAGATTTAAATGCCCATCTTTTACTATCCGATTGCAATACGGATTATTGTTTCCTAAAAATCAGGAGGGAGGAGTTCGAGGGCTTACCCCCTGATATTTGATTAATACAGTTACAATTATTTGATGCTACTATTCAAATCGGTTTATTGGAAGCGGAAGAACACGCTGAGAACCAAATTTTACTATGATTATCAAATTGTCGGGGCTATAGAGATTGCTTGGCATGAATTTTTCATTACTATCAGTCTTTACTTAAATATTTTGTTTCAAATGCTAAATCGACAACCTGCGGGGTTTTTGAAGGAGACGGGTCTCTGAAGGCATACTTGAATCGTTCATATGGTCCATAGAATATGACGTGTGTCGATTGCCACGTGCAATAAATACCCTCGAAACTGGCCTTGTGAAGAGGTACATGTTTCTAATTTCAAATACAAAAACTTTTGTCACACGATAAACGTCGTAATCAATGTAGCTCTCCAGTAGTATCAGACACTTAAAATCGTGTAAAGAATAAAATGAATAGAATCTTACCTCCATGCTCATTTAATAGGGCTTCTAGAATCTGCTTGTTGTAGGTAAAACCAAATTACCTGGAGCCATTTAGAGGCTTGATAAAGACAAATATCACAGTCGATAGTAGCAATGTGTTAATGAACAATCCAGTGTGGGTAGCATAAATGACTTGTAAGGAATACTGTTTGTTTTATTGGATTTCAATCATGTTTTAAATTTTTTGATTGGCTATGAAAAATTATCGACCACTTTAGGTTTTATTTTTTTCAAGCTCAATTGTATCGGCTTGTGCGACTAGATTACTGTAAACTGTTTCTTTGCGAAGCCAATATGCACATTTCATTGCAATGTGACTTTCCGCCACGATGATTAAACAGCTAGGCATTTCAGTGTTAGCCTACATAATGATTGGACTTAATTAACAGGTAGTTCCTCTCCCAGAAAATTAAAATTCAAATCCCGACTAGAATTAGTGATGTCTCCACTGTATTCCTTTGGAGTTCCAAATCATTTTCTTCATCGGAGTCTAACAAATCTGACTTCCAAGGATTCACGAATTCCAAAGTTTGACCTCGGCCAAAGAAGTAATCGGGTTGTGGATCGTTTAGTTCCGTTTATGAATGAACTTCATTTTTCTTACACTCTTATTTTATCGTTGTTTACAGTGTTAGATGAATCAGTTGGGTTTAAAAAAAATAATCTATGCTATTTGAATAGTCCTTGATTTAAATAGTTCAACCAATTATATCTCAAATCAATTTAAAGAATTCTCATTATTTTTCATTTTAAGCTAGTACAGAGAAGCAGAAAATTATATAAAAAGCCATAAAACGCTTTTTCTGGCGGGCAATGGCTTAGAAACACGGAATTTTCTTCAGCATCGAATAGTTTTAAATAAGCAAAGATACCGTGTTCAATTTTGAAACAATTTTTTGTTCGAGATGAGAATAAAATGTTTTCCAAGATCGTTCATAATAAAAATAAATCTGGTTCAACGAACAAAGGCTCATTGTGTCTAATTAAGACGACAAACTAACTGACAGTGCACACTATAAAACGATACACACAGATTGTTATTGATCAAAATCTTTTCAACAAACTTTATTTTCTTAAGCAACTTCAGTCCGAAATTTTCAGAATATTGTTTTCGTTGCTCGGAGTGCAGTTCTTATAACGAAGAGGGTATTTGCACTGCAGTCGAGTAAAGGTCTGCGATACACCAATCCACTCAATAGTTAGTTTATATGAAGGAAATAAAATCAGTTCCGTCTAAAAATAATGTTGGGCCCTGTACAGTGAGTAGAGTCCGGTCAACATAACCCGCAGTCCCAAAAAGTAAAGGAAGCCATTGATCGTGATTTAGGGTTAGTTAACTCTGCAAGTGTGTATTGGATCAAACTATTTTAATGGTAAGTTGGGTTGTTCTATCACGCGCTGAAGCAACTTACACTTTGAATAAAAATTGATACGCAAAAAGCAGGTTTCAGAACTGGTGCTTAAATCGCACGCACTATCTTCCTTGGGTTAACTGGATTTGAAAGTACTAGCTGGTTGCCGTTAAATATTCCAAGCTTTATTGAGTATTGCTAGATACTCTATGAATATACTCTCACCGTCTGTCCATCTGTCCGTCCGTCTGTCTCTTACCAAGATAACTTTCGACAGAGTTGACTTTTTCGACGTTTTTCGTCACAAGTCAGCAGTTAGTTACAAAGCGGAGGCTGCGTTCAAAGATGAACACTGCAGGTCACTCCCTTCAGGAACTAGTGTCAAAGCTAAAAAAAATTTCAAATACAAACCCCCATCATGTGGGGTATTATTGGAAAGGTCTTGATGAGTAGATTTGAAAAATCATAGTATGGTCTGAACGGCACTCCCTGCAGGGTCCATGGGCACTTACATAATTAATTTGGTAACCATGTCATGTGGGGTATCGTTGGAAAGGTAGATCCCAGCAGAGCAAATATGGGCACTGAAAGGTACGCCGTGAAGTGTCCAATAAAGTTGAATGAAGTGTCGATTTTGATTTGTTATCTCAATAACGGCTTCTGTATTCTAAATTCTGATTTCTGTTGTGTGGAATGGTCTTGGAATTCTAAATTCGGAATTCTAACTTCTGCTATAAATTAAATAGTTGAATAATCAGTTTCTACCAATATGCTATACTCTGCTACTCCATTTAAATGGTTTATTTAAATACAACTTAATTAATCAATCACTTTACATTTCACTAATGATAAAATGGAAATACTTATGAAGTCAGGTAAGCTTCGTGAGCGTCTCGTATGAGAGTAAACGAATCAATCACTTTCCCCCCCTGAAATGGATAAATAATATTCTCTATTGAGTTGAATACAAAACCGTATAAATTATTCTGGTATTAGTTGTACCGTATCAACAGAAACTTGTTCCAAGTGTAAATGAGTCCAGTTCAAAATCTTCAGTCTAGAGTATCCATAGTCGGTACTTCTGAACGCTGTAAAGTCTGGAGTGTTTTTAGTGAATGAGTCATGATTTTCATTGCATCCCTTTTTCAGTCAATTATTTATTACTCTAACTTCGAACCATAAGGTCAGCCAATGTCTTCGTGGAACGCAATTCGAAAAATGTGAATTCGGAGCTAAAACTTGCTTACCGCAGATCCTGTAGTCAGATGAACAAGTGCTTTTGGATTTTTGTAAGGGTTACTGAGGTCATCTGTCCCATTCCAGACGGTGTAATTGTACATTGGCCACATTCTTTCGTAAGAATGCTCATGAGCCCAGATTGCCAAATCTACGCCATTTTTCATGAAGAGGTCTTCCAATCCAACCAAGTTGTGTGAAGGCACCCCTATTCGAACTCTTGCCGCTTTTTTGTGCAGTCATCACTATTGTAATTTGAGCAGTACATTGGTCTGTGACCGTAAGTAATAATCCACGGTCTTACTCCTCTGTTTTCTGGTTTATTAGCTTCCTACCAAGATGGTCGAGTGTCATGAATATTCAGGTGAACATCTCGTTATTAATTAAATAACCTGTAGGTCTTTGACTAGCCATTCGTATTGGTTAACTGCATCCTGGATTCCATATTGAAGGAAGTAATAAAATTCTGTTGAAATCGAAACGAAATTGATAGGCCCAAGATTGAAACTGTACAGCATTGAGTTGAAGTTCCCAGGCATTGTAAAACGATTCTTGTAGTGGTAAAAATTACTGCGTGTGAGGAGGAAATTGTCATTTAATATTAATAATAATATTTCAAACAGATTTGAGCACTTACTGTCGTCCTTCGGGATTTCCTGGACATGTCATATAAGGAAGGTAGGCTGCTACAGGTTGAATATTATCCATGACATCATCTCCCAATAGTCCGTTGTTCTAAATCCCAAGTTCTTCCTTGAACGTTAATTTAAATCAAAACTATTATACAAAAGTTGAGCTTGTACTGTATCCATGTCGTAGGCGAAATCTCCAACATGTAACACTGCATCGTACATTCCATTCTGGGTTTCTTGCTTAATCCTAGTCAAGGACCGTGAATTATTAACGCCCAAATCTCCAAAAACTGCGAGAGTGGGTGACCAATCGACTCCTTTGCGCATTGCTTGGAACATAAATTTCTTAGATATTCCAAGATCAATTCCGCAGCGATAAACTATTCAGGAAAATGTTTATACAAGTTGATTTTGAAGAAAGAAGGTTGTTTAAAAAAGTGCCAAATCATTTACCATAAGTTTCACCCTGAGTAAGATTCCTTAATGTAACTCGATGAATATATTGAATCAAATGTAATTTGCCTAAAGGCTCGACGAATTCCTTTGATTCCCCAAATTCCAAGTTAATCAGCGACCCAGACATTCTGTATTCAACAAAACTATTTGTCGTTTGGTTTACGGTGCTTGTCACATGTAGTAGAATAGCCCCAGGCTATTCCACCACCACCATTCCTTTCTACTGTGGTTGTCCAGTCCGGAGACTGGAGCAA
>JAQGBV010001180.1:0-17460 GCA_034698685.1 Isotomurus pseudopalustris
TGGCTGGGAGAAAGTGTCAATTATACAATGGATACAATTTTATTCTGTTGGTGTTTGAGACTAGAGACTTGAGTTGAAACAAGTATATAAAAAGACTTCACTTACGTCAGAGCAAATAGAAGAATATTTAAGCATGTTTTATTTTGCAACAGCTTATTTATAATGGATCAGGGGAGTCAATATTAGATTCGAGTGAAAATGCAATAAGCTAAGAGGAGACTCCTCTGTCCTCTCCAAGTACCTAAGTTTCTCATCCGTGCTTGAGATTGAAGGAGAAAGCTAATATTTATTGAAATGATGAAGTAAAGAGGAAATACAAACTCCTTGGATTTCACAGAAGCTACATTCAAAACTTCATTTCGATCTTACAGGTTTCCCTTGGGATTTATTAGTACCTATAAAGAGATGATAGATTGTATCTACATATTCCAAATAAACTAAATTTTACAAAATATTAAGTCAAAATAAATTCGTGGACAATCAATAAAAGTACGCGATGTCTCAGTTCTCTGTGTGTAGTCCTGTAGATGTTCACTATGAATTTCCAACAGACATTTGAGGCAGCGAAAGGACAACGCAACATGATAATCCGGATTATGTAGAAATAACCATAGAAGAATGCCTAACCACGGATCAAAGACCATTGTTTGGGTACCTACTTATTACGGCCTTTGTTGGTGAAAAACCACATAAATAAAACATAAGATTGAATCGGATTAAGTGAGAATTAGGGTCTCATACAAAGTAAAAGCGACGATAGGGGATAAGGCAAACAAGGTTTATGTAATTCAAAGGCCAAGGATTGTTGTGATTCACGGTCAGATTTTAATCCAGGCTGCATGACCTAACACAAGATTGTTGTGTTTAATTCTGGGAGAATTTCCTCAGTGTAATGTAGGTTGGTTAGGTAGAGATGATGTCGCCCACAGGAGGACCTCCACAATACAAAAAGTAAGCTCTATCGGACTTTGTGGTTGGACTGGAATCTCGTCTCAGATCTCGAGGAGAGCTGTGGCATGGTTGAATGGATGCAAAAAATAGGATTACTTGGGATTAAAGAGAGTAGCCAACGATAATTCTTTACAATAAAACAAGATGGTGAAAATGCTAATGGCCATTGCGAGGGTAGTAATGGCTATACACTCGATTGTGCAGATGTCTAATAAATGTGCATGGATCATGTCCTCCTATTACCTAAACTACACGTAGTTAGCCTTTTGGGTGAATAATTCCTAATCCGAATGGCCATTTGGGTTAAGTAAACTGCTCATTTCTACTTAAACATTGAGAGCTGAGAACATTATCTTGTGGAGCCTGCTGTTCTAAAAAGAAATAGTGCTTTCGAGTAAACAATGCAATAATACATTATAACGGTTGGTGTTGGTAGAGTAGACAATAATTACCCGACTGATACTACGAAACTGCAATTGCAAAAGGGATAGAACTTATTCGTAAATCTGAGCAATTGGCTGTATGTGACACAAAAATCTTGTATGATTAATCCTGTGGGTAGAATGTGATCGTGAGGGTATACATATTCAATTCAAACTATTTATTCAGTTTTTATAGCATTTCACTGTACGATATTATTAATTATGACTCATTAGGTTATAATGCATATTTGTCTGTGTACTTTATATAAAATTTAGACTTGTGTTTCGAGAACTTTTGTAAACATCACACTGAATAAACAGAACATTGGGTACTAATTTAGTAGTATGAAGAGTAAATACAATTCTTTTGATCTTGAAGAGTAAAGACAACTAAAAATTGAAAAGGGAATAATAATAATATTTCGTTTGTATTAAAGAATGTAAACAGTTCTATAATAAAAATAACATGGACGTGGGTGATAGTTTTCGTGCAATTACTTTAGTCACTAGCTGATCCGGATTTGGCTGACCCAGCAGGACTTGGGCTCCTAGATCCAGACTTTGCAGAACCTGCAGGACTGGCACTCCTAGACCTGGAGCGAGCAGATCCCGCCGGACTTCCGCTTCTTGATCGTGAACCAGATTTAGCTGAGCCTGCTGGACTTGCGCTTCGTGATCGAGATTTTCTTGATCCGGCTGGACTTGCACTTCTTGACCGAGACCTGGAGCGGGATTTGCGGGAGCCAGCAGGACTGCCACTGCGAGATCGAGAACCTGATTTAGCTGACCCTGCAGGACTAGCGCTACGAGATTTTGCTGACACTGGAGTTCCACTTCTCGAGCGCCCAGATCCTGATCTTTTGGATGCCGGACTTCCACTTCTTGATCGAGAACCTGATCTTGATCTGGACTTGGACCGTGAGGGCGACCTGGAGCCAGATCTGGATCGGCTTTTTCGATCTCCCCGTGACTCTTCTGAGGAAGAGGCAATTCGTTTCCTTCCCTTCCGTTTTTTATTTTGCTCTCCTCCGCTTCCACTAAACATTCATACACAAAATATTTATAAAATTAAACTCATAGTTCATCGATTCATAAAGGTTATAAAAGATTAGACTTACGCCTCACTGCCACTGCGACTTGGGCTCCGGCTTCCACTGCCACTTCGACTACGACTCCTGCTAGCTCGCTTTCTTCCACCATCCGAGTCGCTATCACTTCCAGCAGCTGGTTGCTTGATCTTCGAAACTTTGCTCTTGTTGTCCTTATCCGAGTCGCTATCTTCAGATGAAGAAATTGTAGCTTTTGAAACAATTTTCCTTCTCTGCTTAGCAGAGAGCCCATCTTCATCTGCAACGATCTTCTTCTTACGACCTTTGCCTTTGCCTTCTTTCGGTTCTCCTTTTGACCTACCCTTCCTACCTCGTCTCCTTTCCCCATCCTTTCCACTACCACCTTCTCTCCTTGGTTTCTTCTTCTTAGGTCGCTCACCACCACCAGTGTCAGGACCTGAATCAGACCCGTCAGAAATGATGTCATCCTCTCGTTTCCTTCCACGTTTTCCAGATGACTTTGTTTCCGGAGGGGGTTCCATGAACATCATCGCATTTTTTGTCTTTTCTTTAAATTCCTCTCGTTTTTTAAGCATTTCTTGGACTTGGAGTAGCTTCTTCTCTTCCATTTTCTTATGTTCCTCCTTCTGCTTGGAACGGAAAGCTTCACGTTCTTCCTCCTGTTTCTTTCTCAGCAATCTCTCCTCCTCGTCTAGTTTCCTTGCTCGTGCCACATGGTACTGGGCTTGTGAAAGAATGTCCTGACACTGTTGTGCTTCTGCTGCAGCCTGACCAAGGTCGTATTTCTGTCGGTCGCCGTTTATAGACAAGTATTGGAAGTACTTATGTGCAAGCCCCAGCTCGTTGACAGCAGACAAGACCATCTGCAACACAGACTTTTCATCCCGTAGGGTTTGAGTAGCAAGCTTCTGCAAGACCAATGCTAGATTGTACAGGATAACAGTGTCTGTTGGAGATACTCTTCTTGCTCGCAAAAGAGTCATTTTGCCTTCCTTCAGCTTGCCATTTTTGTAATACGCACGAGCTAAGTACTGCAGAATATCTGTGTGATGGTACTTGTAAAACTTCTTCATACAATTCTCGTACATTTGAACGGCACTAACGTACTGCTTCTGTTCCACGTAGACGTGCGCGATATTCAGCCAGACGTCGCTAAAATCTGCTGTGGCTTCTCTTACTTGAGCAAAAATATCCCGAGCTTCATTGATACAACCTTTGTGAGCTAGGATAGCGCCGATACCATTGGCAGCCCAGATATTCTTAGGGTCCGTGCGAAGAGCTTGCTTATAGATGTTAAGAGCTCGTTCTTGATGACGCTTTTCTTTATCCTTGTCCCTACTTGGAGTGTAGAGTGTCTGCAGCCAAACATTTCCTAGAGCAATGCAAGAATATGCATCCGTAGCGGTCGCAGGGTTCTTAATGATACGCTCGAACTTCTTCTGTCCCGGACCCCACTCCATTTTGCTCAAGTGAAGATTTCCAATCAACGTCCAAGCGTCTGGGTGTTCACTACTCAGTTGCAGCGCTTCTTTGAACCAATCCGAAGCATCCCAGATCTGTCCCTTGTCCCTGGCCATGCAACCCAGTCTTAGATAACAGTCCACGTAGTTCGGATGCTCCTTTAAAATATCCTTATACAACTTTTCGGCCTCTATGTAGTTGCACATAGCTTCGTTGACTCGAGCAAGATTGTAAGAAACTGTGACTGAGATGGAGTTGTAGTAATGGCTGTCACCTCTTTCGCCTTCTGCTTCACATCTTTGGAGAGCCTCTTCAAAGCACGAGAGCGCCTCAGAATGGATTCCAAGTCGATACTGAAGGGATCCGAGATTGTTGTATATCTCTGGAGGAACGGGCGCTTTCACTTTCTCTTGGAAAAGCTTTATAGCTGTGTTGTAGCTTTTGAAACTTTCGTTAAGGTCAGTCTGTTCTAAAATCTGTGCGAGTTCAATCCATGCCTCAACATCATCTGGCTCTCGAGCAGTCACTTTCTTCAGGTACTCTTTCGCAATGTCTCGTTTGGATTGGCTGGTAGAGTTAGCATACAATGAGCCCAAAATCTTCATCGTTTCATAGTTTTCAGGTTCTTGCTTAAGGACTTTTTCGAAGCACTGAGCTGCATTTTCAGTATCCTCTCGATGAATGTACATTTGACCCAAACCAAAATGAGGAAGGACAAAGTTGGGTCCAGCAAACTGAGTAGATTGGTAATAATATTGAAAAGCTTGATCATAATCCCCTTGGATGTGGAATGAACGAGCCAACTGATAACAGCTTTCAGCACGAATGCCTTCATTTTCTGTGTTGTGGAACGCGTGTAAAGCCAAATGTTGAACTTTCTGAAAATCTCGTTTGAAGAAAAAATGGTCCGCGAGATGATTAAGGGTCATCGGGTTAGATGGATCAACGCTGTAAGCACGCGAGAGAAGCTGAACTCCTAGTCGAATAGAATCCTTATCTCGAATGTTCATGCTGTGGATTGCCATTCCGATGAGAGCACCAACACATGTGGGACTCAATTCTAGAGCCCGTTCGTAAGCGATTTCAGCCTTTTCTTTGTTTCCCAACTTCATAAAACAATGTCCGATTCCAACTCTCACATCTGCAGGACATTGTGGGTTCGTTCGAAGAGCTTTCTTGTAAAATGCAAGGGCTCCTCTGAAGTCTTTCTTATTAAAAGCAATACATGCTTTCCCAAGAAGAGCTGGAATAGATGATGGAGACTGTCCTAAGACGAAGTTGAATTGAGCGTCTGCTTGGTCCATTTTATCTCCTTCAAGCAGACAAAAAAATGCTCGGCCGAGCAAGTGGTTCTGATCGTACATGATAATTTTGTCCGCGGTCGTGTACAAGACAGTCGCTCTACTGAAATAGTCTTTTCGTTTCTCCTTAGTTCGTTCCTTGTTAGCTTTCTTGACATAATAAGCGGCAAGACTATCGAGAATTCGCATAAGCGACTTGTCACTGTCCTTGTACGTTGTATTCGCTTCTTTTCTACCGATCTCGATAATTTTAAGAAATTCTTCGTCCCGGTTGCATCTATAATACTCCAATGCAAAGTTCGACCAGCAATTGAGAGGAGCATTTTCTTGCCTGAGAATGCCGATGATTTCTTCAGCATCAGGTAGAGCAGTTACATCGATTTCAATCACTTCATCAGTGTCCCTCAGCGGGATTTCTAGAGTCCCTGTAGGATGCATCTTGTCTTGGTGGGAAGAAGCTTCTAACCCACGAGACCCAAAACCTATAAGTTAACGGATTCATAACTACTTAAAAGAACCGATACACAGTAGATATTTACAATTATAAGTAATTTAAGCTTACACTTTCGACTTCAACGCTCCGCTCCGCTCCAGGAGGACGTTTCCTGCGTACTCGGTCGTCGTCCACTGGTTGCTTCCCTGTTAATATATTTTTATTTTTAAATTCAAAACCCAAACATAATCACACAAAGCTTCGGCCAGGGAAGAAATCAACTTACAGATTAACGTATGATCACTTCCGGTGCTAAAATCCACACTTCAAAAGTGTACACACTAGTTGATCAATTTGTACTTGATGGTTGAGTATTTCAATTACTGCTGAGATTAGCGGCGACGCTCAGTTGGATTCTCCAACAGAAACACAAAAAAGCGTCAATGGTCTCGGCTGAAAGATTGAATTTGGCGAAATCAAAAGAGCTCGCCTGTTCATTGGTGAAACTACTGGCGGCAAACAAAATTCAAAAATAAAAATAAACACACTGACTTGCTCACGTTGTATTATTCTGTGTTTGAACTACTTTGAACTGTGAGACGACCTATCTTTCGTTCTCTGTAATTTTATAACTTAATTAATCAGATTTTAAGTTTTAAAGAGATATGGGGAGGTCGAGGTCACCTGAACCGTCGTCTTCGTCATCACGCAAGAGGAAGGAAGGTCGACGAAGAAGAAGTCGGAGTTATGAACAGAAACGACATCGTCGCGATCGATCTGAAGATGCAGAAGGACGGTTGAAGAACAGGAGACGTAATGAAAGATCGGGTAGACAAAGAGACAGCGAAGATGAGCGGCCTACGGCAAGAGGGGAAGACGGAGAGTTCGATTTAAGGAAGATCAGATCGCTGATCGATAGAATGTTCTTCCGTGAGGGAGATGCAGTTAAGCGAGGAACTGTGCAATATGATGACTTTTGGAAATTCTACGACAAGATCCAGGCGATTAGGAAGAAGGGATTGAAAGCTAATGTCGATGGTTTGGACAGAAACAAAATGAAGACGATACGTGTCGGTGATGGAGTGGTGGAAATACCAGAGGTTTTTTCGAAAAAGCACACAGTTCCGTTTTGCTTGAGATATACTAGAGTAGAAGACTACATATTGAACTTGAATCCAGGCAAGTAACGCAAGTGTATGAAAAGAAAGAACTTTGTTGGATAAGATTCTGTTAACTGGTTCTGGTTGTTTTATTGTAGAGGACCAAGATTTTGTTAAAAACGAAGTACCGAAGATACAGCTTGAGGAACTCCTTCAGACTCTTTTATATTTTCTAGACTTCCTTCAAAAGGAAAGATTCACAAAATTGAAGAAATTGAGAGAGTCTCAGTCTGCATTACCCATTGCTAATTTCAGGTAGGAAAGAATTCGTTCCCTGTTCTTTCATCAAAACTCATGAGGTGAATTGGTTTCTTAAGAGGTGTTTTGTATTTTAGAGATAAAATAATCGAAACACTGGATAAGAACAATGTTCTCATAATTGGTAAGTGCTACTAGTAGAAAGAAGTAATGAAGTAAGAATGATGCTTCTGAGCGATAATAATTTAACATTGCAGCTGGAGATACTGGGTGCGGTAAAAGTACTCAAGTTCCGCAATACTTACTAAAGGCCGGATATACAAATATCGGTAAGAAAATCACATGTAGTTCTACAATCTCAGTGTATTGGAAGTTTTATACAATTCGGTCTGTTTCTGTACATTTTTTAGCTTGTACTCAGCCAAGAAGAATTGCTTGTATATCACTGTCCAAACGAGTTGCGTATGAAACACTTAATGAGTATGGTTCTGCAGTGGGTTACCAAATTCGCTTTGAAAGGAGGAAAACTCAGCATACAAAAATTATTTTTGTCACTGAGGGGCTTCTGTTGAGACAGGTATCTCAGTAGGTAATAAAAGTATAATGCTGGTGTAACCGTTCTAGTACAGGTTAATTGTATATTATAGGTCACTGCAGATAGCATGCTTATGAACTATAATGTGATTGTTCTGGACGAAGTCCATGAAAGACATTTGCATGGGGACTTTCTGCTAGGAATCGTTAAATGCTTGGTGTATCAAAGACATGACATTAAAGTGATTCTCATGAGTGCTACGATTAATACTGAACTGTTTCAAGATTACTTTCAGGGACTAGCTCCTATAATACAAGTAAGAGATTATTTTGGCTTTATGGCAGCTATAATTCTTCAAGTAACTCAAAACAGCATTTTTTATTAGGTCCCTGGGAGACTTTACCCTATCAAAATGCAGTATCGTCCTGTGTCGGTTGAAGAATCGTCAACTAGAAGTGGAAAATTAAATCCAGGCCCATACGTTAGAATATTGCAGCTTATCGATGACAAGTTTCCTCGTAAGATGAATCACATATGATCGCAACATTCAGTCACTATTTAGACCCTATAAATCTAATTCTTCCTTGTTGGGGAAAATTGCAGAGGACGAAAGGGGCGACGTACTTATGTTCCTAAGCGGACAGACTGAAATTTCAATTGTTGCTGAAGCTGCTAAAACATATGCTGAAGTAACCAAAAGGTGGATTATACTACCCTTGCACAGTACCCTATCCATAGATGACCAAGACAAGGTGATATCTTCACATCAACATGAAGCCATACTAATGCAATTTACTGATTTGGTATTGGTGATGCGTAGGTGTTTGATTATCCTCCCGAAGGCGTAAGGAAGTGCATCATAAGCACAAATATTGCTGAAACTTCAATCACAATTGACGGAATTAGATTTGTCGTTGACTCAGGAAAAGTGAAGGAAATGGCATATGACCCTATGTGTAAACTGCAGCGGTTAAAAGAGTTTTGGATAAGTAAAGCAAGTGCAGAGCAGCGGAAAGGTCGTGCTGGACGTACAGGTCCTGGTGTTTGCTACCGACTGTATGGAGAGTCAGAGTATAATGAATTGCAGCCGTTCTCGACGCCAGAAATACAACGTGTACCTTTGGACTCACTTTTGTTACAAATGATATCCATTGGGATCCCAGACTGCAGAAAGTTTCCGTTTATAGAGCCACCTAGTCTTGACAGCATCGAGAGCTCTATTGCACGGCTGAAAGAACAAGATGCGCTTACTGAAGACGAACAACTGACGCCAGTTGGAAAAACTCTTTCTCAGCTTCCAGTGGACATCACCTTGGGCAAAATGCTCATTATGGGAACGCTATTTGAGCAAGTTGATGCGGTACTGTCATTAGCTGCGGCTCTAAGTGTCCAAAGTCCTTATACGAGCTGGGCCCACAGAGATCCTGATGCGGTTGCTGCTAGGAAATCTTTAGATTCCGATCATGGAGATCCACTGACGCTTCTGAACACATACAGAGCATGGTTAGAAGAGAAAGCCAATAGTGACGCCAATCGTACTAAAAAATGGTGCAAAAGAAGAGGATTAGAAGAGCAACGCTTCTATGAGATGACGAAGCTGCGTCAGCAATTCAAGTCATTGTTGAGGGTAGGCTATTGAAAATTGAAGTTTCTCATCACATGTAGTACTTATCCCAATGAATTTGCAGGATGCCAACCTAATAAAAGAAGAAGAATCGCTGATAGTAGCGATGAGCAGTTCCGACAGAGCAATGAGACATGGAGAATTGAAGCAACTTCGAGCCCTAAAGAAAGAATATCATATGGCAGCTCCCAGAAAGAAGAAGTTCCTAAAATTAGAGGAGAGTGACTATGGAGTGGAAGATCCTAATTCAGACCAAGATGAGGGGGAACCTGATATTCGGGATATCGAGTTCAGATTGAAGAATGACTCTAGTCAGGTCAAGGTATAGTGGACATTGGGAAGTCTTTAATTTTTTCATTCATGAATTAGGAATTTCATTTGATTGCAGGAAGTTTCATTGAATGCAGTACTGTGTAAATAACATATATGATTTAAATGATTGCAGGATCTTTTGCAGCAGAGCACACCTTACGGTTACGAAGACATATCAATGTTAAAAGTGATACTTGGTAGTGGTCTTTATCCTCAGTTCGCTATTGCTGATGATTACAACAAATTCAAAGTATGTTATGTGCAACGTTAAAGATGTTTTTAAAGCTTGGATAATAATAACTTAATTTTGTTGTGGCTCTTAACAGAATGATGCAGATCAAATGTTTCATACAAGAAACAAGGGATTTACCTTGCTGCATCCTACAAGTGTATTTTCAAATCACACAGATGTGTTACGACTAACTGATAGTGACATCATAATTGTACCACACATGATCACAAAACAGGCAGTCAGCTCGAGGCACCAGCTTTTAATTTATCTGTGAGTTTGCCTTATTTACTCGTATTCCGCATTATTTTTTAAAAACCGCTATTCAAGCAGGGATAAAATTAAAGTGTAATATTTTTCTTTTTAGAACACTGTTAGAGACGAACAAGCCTTACTTGATGAACTCTTACAGAATTCCAGCTGTGCAAGCTTTGTTTTTATTCTGTCATTCGATTGACACGGACGCCAATTTCAGTCGATTTGTTTTCGATTCATGGCTAGAAGTAGAGTTTGTCGATGTTGCAGTGGCACGACTTATGGTTATTACTGCTGCTGAACTACGAAACACATGGAATTGTCTTCTTAGCCAACGCTTAGCAGAAAGTATGTCTGAGCTGTAAACGAAACCTTAAAAAGTGCACTTTAAAATTGACCTTCATGCTCTTCTATTGTTGTTTTTAGAGGATGTAATTTCCCGGTCAGATTTGAAGAAATCTCGTCAGTTGAGTCACGGACTGGTGTCATTCCTAAGAACGGAAGCGTTTTATTCAATCAAGAGGCTGTTAGCAGCGGACCAGAAGAATCTTTACGATAAGACCAATCACTTACATTTGCCAGACGAAGAAGAATTTGTTCTCCAAAATGACTGGGAAATAAAGCATAACTTACAGAAGGGCGGAATTTCGATGACTTCGTTCTTAACATATGCATGGTATGCATTTTTAGTTGAGCTATAAAAGACAATTGCTTAACTTTTTTGTACTTGGTATTAATGCAGTTTGTGTGGTGAAACGCCCGATCCACAAGAGTGGACTTGCCCTTTATGTGAGGCCAACATGATGTCAATGCCGTTAGAACTATTCAGTCATCAATTAAAGTGCAAACGACTTAAACAAGAAGGTAATGTAGACTATAGATACTATTTATTTTAAATTATTTACAAAGTCAATTTATCTAGTACGTACGTAATTATTCTGGTCACGTTAAAATACCATCGTCACTTTTTGCAGAAGCAGACACAGAAATCGCAGCCCGAGAGGAAGATGTGAAAGCTAGACCGTTCGCCAAGAGCTATTACTGCTCTAAATGCCAACTACAATTACAATTGACATCACTGGAAATATTACGACACAAGAAATCTCATCAAGATAATTCTTCAAAAAGTTAACAATGTCTATTACATTATAATGATAATAATAATAATGATTATGTAGCACTATTTTCACATAGGTTATTCAAATAAATGTTGTCTATTACATAACAGTGAATATTGGTTGTTTGGTTTCGCCTCCAGAAAAGAGATGCAGTATGACAGGTTTACGCCTATCAGTTAATTCTAATTTTTATACCTCGGCTTCATCATCAAATCGTCGTTCTAAGTCATCTCCTCCTCCAGTGTGGAAATCAACTTTATCTTCCATTATGAGTGTACTTTTAGCAGAGGAATAGCCACTCGTTCTTTTAATAACTGCAGCTTCAGCAGGGGCTTGAAATATGCTGCTCAGTCTTTCGATAAGGTTAGATTTACTGCTCGGCTTTTGGGGTAAAGGTGCAACCGGGGCGTCAGTTTGATCTTCTAGCACAATCAGTTCGTCAAGATTTTCATTCGTGTTGGCCTTGCTGGTTTGTTGTCGGATTCTTGAGCCACTGCTATTGTTATCATTGTTTTTTGAAATCCGTCTGCGCAAACTTTCATTTCCCGAAGGAGTGATCGACTTGTTCTTTGCCAGATTCATCATGTACCGAATTTCTGTCAAATCCAAGTCTCTCTCAGAAACTCTTGTCTTGAGGCCAACACTAAGGGTACTCCACCAGTAAGGAGGAATGACAGACCGATGAAGTGGCAGTCGGATGCCGGGACTCTGAAGAAACTGTTCTCTCAAAGACTCAAGAGAATGGTCTTTCCATGGAAGATCTCCAAGTACCAGTTCCCACATCACACAGCATAAAGAATATACGTCACTTGCCCTGGATGGTTTTTGTATCTTTGTGAGAACCTCAGGTGCAACCCAATGTCGAATGACGTTCAAATGAGAGTCTGAATCCAGCCACGGGTGTCGGCTTGCAATGAATTTTGAATTGTTTTCTTCGGGTATGGCATACTCAAAGCAACCCAACTTGGCTTGATTCTCTCCGACGAGCATTATGGCGTGAGAGGATATTCCACAATGGAGGTAGCCATTTCCATGCACAAAATCCAAGGCCTCCGATATTTGACTGATCAGATCCGTCGCAAATGAAGATCTCATGCGGAGATTGCTGTTGTGAAGGAAAAAGTAAAGCGATCCGAATGTGACTTTTTCGAAGACAAGAGACATCGATGAATAGTTCTGCTCTTGTGATATAGCTAGAAGCATGAGGATACGAGGATGCTGAAGGGTAACAAGTGTATTCAATTCAGCTATCAGAATATCTGGAACTGCTTCCTCAACGCTCTTGTATCTCAACGACTTGACAGTAACTGATGTGTTTTTTCCACTCCACACCATTGGGATGAAGGTACTGAACTTTCCACAAATCCACGAGGGAATATCCTTGTCACTCTCCAACTTCAAATCTGTAACCTCGCTCACTGCAGGAAGTCCAATACTCCCACTATACTTAACTCCGTTATGAATCCACGAGGGTCCAAAACCGTTTAATGAAACATTGTATTGACTTTTGCCGAAAAAACGTCGCATAAACTTAACGAATCTTGAGCATTTATAATCTTCCGTTGACAAAGTATTACCGGTTGGGGCTTTCAACGTCTCCAAGCGAATGGCCTCAATAAATTCTCTTATTTGTCGTCGTTTCCTAACCTCCGTTTGAAAGTCAGTCCAGTCAATAGGAGAACGTCGTTTCGTATCAGTCAGTCTTAAGTCGCCACCGTTTCGAATCAGACTTTGAAGAATCCCCATACGCCCTGAGAAACACGCTCCATGAACTGACGTGTATCCTTCTGGCAAGCACCGAGTATTGGGATTCGCACCGAATTTTAAAAGACACTTGACAAGGTCCTTTTTCCCGAGATAAGCGGCACAAAATAACGGTGTTTGTCCATCACTGGTTAGTGTGTCTACCGACAAACCACTGGCGTGCATCTTCTTAACAGTTTTCTTCTTTCCAATCAGTACAGCTAACAGAAGTTTATCGCCAGCAGTACCTTCCGTTTCAGACGGCCAACGCACATTGACGGGTACGTTTGAAGGAATTACAGGGTTTCTGTCTTCTTTCATTGCAAAATGGTGTACTTTCCTGTGTTAATAAAATTACACGTCAAAATGCATCAAGCTCCTAATAGAACAAACTCAAAATCATTTATTGTAAGCTCACATCATAATCTGAACTTCAAATCAAAGTCTGTCTCTCGCAGCGCCTAGTTTTTCTTGACTCTTAGGCTGCTTTCACGTACTTGAATTACGATCACAATTTTACAATAGCACGGAGTCTAAAGGATTAGTTGAAAACACAGAAGTTATTGTAACATAAGCAATAGAGATTTAAAAAAATACAAAATATTCAAAAGATGGATGAATAAGTTGGAGACACTTTCAGTTACCGTTACAAAGTTCCAAAGTTGCAGTCTTCGCAGGTGAGTGGGTGTAGGCTGGTATTTTGGATTTGGAAGGGAGGAGTGCGTCGTTATTCGTTCTCACACAGGAAAAAAGAAGCATCTTCTGAATTCAAAACTCGCGCGGTTCATGACTCATGTTTATCAACTCAATGCCAACTTCGATAGGGTATGCCATTCCATCATTCCTGTGGATCCCAAAAAGTCCGAAAATGTACCAAAGATTACAGATTACAAAAGAATTTGATTACCCTTTTGCACATTTTGAGGTTTACCACTGATATGGAATTTTTTTAAACTACAAATGTTGAATGTTGTAAAATCTTCTATGTTCCATTGTTTTCTATACTGAATGCATAAGTGTCGAGTTGCGAACGTATTTGTATTTAGCAACCCACGCTGTATAGTTTCATTTTTCATTTTAGTTGATTCCTTGTGATGTGATAAATCCTATATAATATGATAATCCTAAAAAAGATAAATCAATCTAAAAACTCACTTCCATCTTGTGGGATAGCGATTAGTAGATTCAGATTTCACTGATTTCAGAATAACACGGTAGACACATCTAGTAGTTGAATTTCATTCATTATTCCTACGTACAATATCAAAACGATCAAAACTACTATCAACTTCAAAAGTGGAACAAATTAAGTTCTTGAACTCATGCACGCAGTAAAAATCTCCATCAAAGATTGAGTAGAATACGATGAGACTGAAAGACTAAATAGTAAACTATGCATTTTTATACACTACACTTGCACATTGTTACACTTCCCCATTCCGGTGAGGGCAATGCATTTATTAGCTGTTAATACTCATCTGCCAACATCCGGCAGTTCAAGCATGAAATGAAACAAATTGCAAAACATCACACAGAACTTAATGCAAGTTGCTCCAAACTCCAAAGGTTCGTGTTTGACATAATCATGAAATCGTTTGAGAGTCTTACATCTTAGGTCAGAAAACCCCGTTCATCGGAATAGCCACATCAGCATCACATCGCAATATCGCGTCATGGACTAAAGTTCGTCCAACTCACAATCTCGCAATTGCAAAGGATGCAAAAACAATGCCTAACCATGAGAAAAATTGCACAGCGAAATTACGTCGCGATTCGCGAATGTTCGCGAAATTAAATTGGCAATGGAAGCAACTGTTATTTCGTGAGATTGAGTCCACGTCTTCTTTGTTGCAATGAGTCATTTCATTCTCAGAACTGCACAACGTTGGTAGCATTTCTTAGCATTGGAGCCCCCTCGAGATTAACGTGGGAGGGATGGGCGAGGAGTGAGGTAGCTTTTGGACGCAGTGGCCACCACCTTCTCCCTTTCTCTCTCTTCTTCCTCACAGTTGAAAGACGGACACCAGAGCGAACACACACTCAGCTAAGCAGCTTGCCTCCATTTCTACGCTCACATTTCCACAAATCCAGGGATTTCTGAAAACTTCAATAATTTATTACTTGTGTCTACATATCTAAAGGTAAGTTGAATATTACGGAGTTACAATTATGTTTGCTCGTGTAGGAAATGTGTCTGGACGGGTTAATTTTGAAAAGAATATGAATCTTTGATTCTGTGCGTTTAGTTGTATTGAGGTTTGAGAATGAGCTTTAGAACGTCGTTTTGCATTTCTGTCGACGTGGAGAATTAGATAGTGTTTGTACTAGTTTGTAGGGTTTAGTTTTATTCGTTAAACTGTGCGTAATGGCGAAATACTGGTGATTCGAAATTTTTAGTTCTATGTAGGTCATTCAAAGTTTCAGAGCATGGCATACTGGGCATTTGCGTGGTGGATGCATTGCGTTAGCAGTTAATTTCTTTTGCAATTAGAATCAGTCCTTACTTGGATTAAATTTCAATAAATATTAATCGAGAACAAAGAGTTAGGTAAATCCATCATGGCGCAGTAGGGAAGTAGAAAAGTCATCGTCTTCGTCATCACGAGTGGTGGTGGTGGTGGTGATGGTGGGGGTCGCTGTTGGAAGTTGGAATGGCTTCTCGCAATGCAAACGGAGGCTTATGGGGAGGAGCTACTCAGCTAGTAACTCCAACCTCCCTTTGTCATAAAGAATCTCATCTGTCTTCTTTCATAGAAGCACCAACTGCTGCGCATTCATAAAACTAACAGTAAATAGTACCACTGTTGTCTGCCTGACTTGCTACGTGGAAATTGAATTTATTCGAGGAGTACATAAGATAATCGCTATTTATTAGATGCAAGTGTTAGAAATTATATGGGTAGCCATATGAAGGTGATGGTGTAATAAATTATTCTTGCGCGATTTTACGCATTTGTAGATGTTAGTTGCTTGTGTTGAGGTTTTAATATCTGGCAATCGATGTGTCTGCGTAGGTTGTGAGGTCATTCCAATAAGAAATTGTAGCCTGTAGACTAGAAATTAGAATCGTAAGTTGTGTTTTTACAACAACGTCATAGGAACTTCCAATTTTTCTTGCCAACCCAAAAAGTTGAGTACACTTACGAGTCTATTTCGTAAGTGAAATACGGTCTTGGGAATAATAAATAAAGTCTCCGATTATAGACTTCTTAGGAATACTGCCCATTTCCTTGTAAGTAGAGCTTGTGAGACATAGTAATGTTGGTTTGAATGTTACGTGTGTTGACAGCTCTTGCAACAAACTCATTTTTGGTCGTTGGTTATTACAGAAAAATGCAGATTTTTGTGAAGACCCTGACCGGTAAGACCATCACTCTCGAGGTCGAGCCATCCGATACTATTGAGAACGTGAAGGCTAAGATCCAAGATAAAGAAGGCATTCCTCCAGACCAGCAGCGATTGATCTTCGCTGGAAAGCAACTCGAGGTAATAAGATATATATCCAAAACCAAAGCTGCTTGTATATTGTGAACAATTCATTGGAACCTAAGCTAAACGTAATTTTTTTTATAGGATGGTAGAACTTTGTCCGATTACAATATCCAGAAGGAGTCGACCCTTCATTTGGTCCTCCGGCTTCGAGGTGGTATGCAGATCTTCGTCAAGACCCTCACTGGAAAGACTATTACCTTGGAAGTCGAACCCTCCGACACCATTGAAAACGTTAAGGCCAAGATTCAGGACAAAGAGGGAATTCCCCCAGACCAGCAACGATTGATCTTCGCTGGAAAACAACTCGAAGATGGGCGAACACTCTCCGATTACAATATCCAGAAGGAATCTACTCTTCATTTGGTCCTCCGACTTCGAGGAGGTATGCAGATCTTCGTCAAGACTCTTACAGGCAAGACCATTACTCTCGAGGTCGAACCCTCTGATACTATCGAAAACGTCAAAGCCAAGATCCAAGACAAGGAGGGAATTCCCCCAGACCAGCAGCGATTGATCTTCGCTGGCAAGCAACTCGAAGATGGACGAACTCTCTCCGATTATAACATTCAGAAGGAGTCGACCCTTCACTTGGTCCTGCGACTTCGAGGAGGTATGCAGATTTTCGTCAAGACCCTCACTGGAAAAACTATTACCTTGGAAGTTGAACCATCCGACACCATTGAAAACGTTAAAGCCAAAATCCAAGACAAGGAAGGAATCCCCCCAGACCAGCAGCGATTGATCTTCGCTGGAAAGCAACTTGAGGTAATTAGATATAAAAAGCTGCTGTTGTAAATAAGTCATTGAAACCAAAGCTGAATGTAATTCTATCTTTAAAGGATGGTAGAACTTTGTCCGATTACAATATCCAGAAGGAGTCGACCCTTCATTTGGTCCTCCGGCTTCGAGGTGGTATGCAGATCTTCGTCAAGACACTCACTGGAAAGACCATTACTCTCGAGGTCGAACCCTCCGATACCATCGAGAACGTGAAGGCCAAGATCCAAGATAAGGAAGGTATTCCTCCAGACCAGCAGCGATTGATTTTCGCTGGAAAACAACTTGAAGATGGGCGAACTCTCTCCGATTACAATATCCAGAAAGAATCTACTCTTCATTTGGTCCTCCGACTTCGAGGAGGTATGCAGATCTTCGT
>JAQGBV010001181.1:0-17452 GCA_034698685.1 Isotomurus pseudopalustris
ATCCCAGAACTCCCGCAGTTCAATAGAATTCTTTTTCGATTCATTTAATCTGAAATTCAAATTTATTTATGATAAAAATTTATACTTTATGATTCTGTTTTTATTGAAGGAGCACTCACAATTCATCACCAGGTCCAGCGTAGCCATGAAAGTTGTAGGGAAGATTTGTCTTTTTATACTTTGCTTTAATTTCTTCAGGGAGTAGAAAGAATCGTCGGGTTCTTTCGTACACATTGTCTACCTGCAAGGTAAACGTGGTTTGCAGTTAATTATATTTAATATTTTATATTGCGTTCTATATTAAATTTTTACAAGCAACAATCTTTAATGTTCTATAACTAATTATTTTGCGAAGACTTCCTTACCTTGCCCATATCAATTCCGTGGTTAATCAGATAGGCAAATCCAACGTGTTCCATTGCGTGTCCTAGCTTATCTAGAACTTCAGCGTATTGTTGTCCCTGTACTTCTTCGTAGGGACCAACAATAGACGAGAGGTCAATAATTGGGACGACGGATTTCATCTGGATTCTTTTGTGTTAGTTACTTGCAGAGGGGAGAACAAAAGTCAAGTGGACAAGCATCAAGTCCAGCTACTTGTTTTATAAGCGGAACAGCAACTGCCTTAAACGTGTTGTCAGTGTTGTGTCTTTGTTCTTGTATGACATTTTTGTTGGTCGCTAGTTAAATTGAAGCTATAACTTCAAACAAAAATATTGACAAGTTTTTCCTCATTGGCTCTGAGAATATTTAATTTGCTCGTTAATTCAATTCAAATATTTTCCTCTCCATCTACCATGGCAAGCAAGTGGTTTGTGAACTTAACATTAAAAGCTAATGCCAAGCAAGCATCGTCCTTTCAGCCCAGACAATTTTAATTGCTAGATTTTAAGCAAACTAAAAATATTAAGAATGGCTACAATATCAGGGGTGGCGTCCCTGAACCAACTTGTTTGGTTTGGAAGCATGTATCGTTTCTTATAGTACAGCTGTGCACCCCTGTTTTGAAGTTTCCATATTCTACTCAGGATTATAATCTAGATTGTAATGTGTCGATAAGACGGCATTCCAATCTGAGTAATATTTCTAATCGACTAAACAGAAATGTACAATTTTCTACTGCCATGGGGATTTTGAATCTTACTGATTAAATTGTATAATGCAACCATTAAATTTGTTTAATTGGAAGCGAAAAACTAATTGCAGGAAAACGGGTAAAAAATATTTAAGCATTCGAATCGGCTAATTGGAAGCAAAATAGACCCTCTAGTCTACCTTTTTGACCACTAACGATCCCTTTGTGCACCTATTTGATCCCAAACTTGATACAACATTACTTTTACCGTCTGTTGTCGTTGTTCTAAATTTCAGCTCTTTAAATCCATCCAGTCTCAACATATCGTGGATTAGTATTGTCAGACGATCGACAGACATCACAATTATTACAACCCAAACTGACTGACCTAAAAAGGCCATCGGTATTTGCACATTTTTCTCTTCGCACAAACTTGAAGCAAAGGCTGTTAGTCAATAAACCAGATTGAATCATATACTGTGGAATATTTTAGATTAATTAAATTAAATTCGAGCCGTAATAAAACATGACATGAACTTTGTTTTGCATGTGATTATATATGAATTATATTTTTAATGTCTTCATTGCGATTGCTGAGTCTGACTAGATGAGACTTTGTTGTAACTTAGGTTTTAAGGTAGACAAATTTTCTGAACAGATAGACATTTTCTAATTAGATTCACGGTTTTAGCCCAATCCATTTGGCCTTATAAGATTATGAATAACGTGTTTGTGTCTTTCTGTCCGTGGTTTTACGGAAGCTCAATCACACTGTAATGAATCAGATTCAAACATTTCAATCAGCATTCTTTGCATGAAACCAAGTGTCTATAAAGTGTTTAGTGAACTTCAGCGCTTAATATGCTCAATAGGCCTCTGTTTGATATCATTGCGTCTTTCGCGTTTTGTCCGATCATAAAAGTATCTTTACACAGAAAACCTCTAAGAGTTCAGATGCCAGTTCGTAGTAATCATACAATTATCACAAATATCATTCAGATTTTTTAAGACTTGTGTTTATAAATTACCTGGGCCAAAATGACTAATTTGCGTGACGTGTTAGCGTTCACATCGCTATACTACAGTATTAATTTTATTGTCGAATAATTGATGACTGATTTATAACAATTATTGTATTTAAATCTAAACTTTGACAATAACCCAAAGTGCAAATACGTGTTCGATAATTAACGTTGGGGATTTTTATAACCGAATTAATGCAAGCAAATCTTGAGTCTTCGCTACGCAAGGCGATTCACTTTATCCTAATACGAAGACAGCGTTGTCAAACAGTTTATGGATCTGGTTATTCAGTATCAGCAATTCCCCAATGAGCCTTTTGCTTTGCTAAGACTCTGCAGGTATTTGTCTGTAAAACATTAAAATGTAGTTTGCTCTTGTGAGAGTCTAAACCGGTTCGTTAATAAATGACTTTGCACACATGCTTACATTAATTTATTTTTCTTGTGCAATTCTTTAAAAATTCAACCTTTATTTACAATACTTTCTGTAAACATGGTTTAAAGACTTTTAAAGTTAAGTTGCACACATTTTTGACACAGAATTTACTGCAAAAATATCATCATGCCTTTCGTATGTTTGTGTGTTGAAACATCCTCTTAAGTCCCAGTTGTTACTGTCCACTTGCAATTGAATCTCAATGAGCCCCAATCTAATCAACATAATGTTACTGCCATGGTGAATCAAACCAAGAAATGAATTGCATGCGAGTAAAATATATGATCAATTAAGTGTCGTTCCGAAAAAGCTGCATATCATGTGGTTAAATATGTGTGTCTCTCACAGTCATAATGGCTGAGCTATCCCAATGTCACATTCAACGAGAATATCTAGGCATGCTCTTTTTTGCATCTGAACCAGTCTGCTATGTAACTGATTAACACACTTGGTATTTTGTAGATAACACAATCAAAGGCAACAGTTGAATAGCGAGATTTTATTCATTATCATTCCACACAACTGAAAGAGACCTTGACAACAACTATACGTGCTTTTTGTTGTCCGAGTGAAGCAGCGACCAGTATATTTTTGCCTTCCTTCTGTGTTGACTAAAAGATAAAACCTGCAATTTATTATTTTTATTTCAATTTTTAAACACTGGGGTTTCAGATTCATTAACTCCATAAAATAAAATGGTTCTCCTTGCATAGCTAATTATACTTGTTTCAGTAGTACATTATTTGCTATACTCAAAGTACAATGAAGCAAGGATGAAACTCTCAAGCATTCCTGGGCCTCAGGGTATTCCAATCTTTGGAAACTTGGTGGAAGTAGCCAGGCAGGGAAATCCAGCTTTCAGTAAGTAAACATTCTGTATTAAATTGTTTTAGGAGAGTATAACCAGCCGAGTATAACAATAAATTTAAAACTTAGATATGCTCCCATATTTGATGAATCTTATCAAAACTTACGGTGGACGCACAAAACTCTGCTTCGGTTGGAATTCAAATTTGGTTCTGGCAAACGCTGATGACTTGTAGGTGAGTAATAATAATAAAAGTTGTTAATTGAAAATTTAAATCCCGTTAAAGTTATCACTTTTGCATAGAAACTACTGTCCTCAAAAACGTTTATTAATAGAGGAGAAAATTACGCAGTAATTGAAGACTTTTTTGGACTTTGCTTAACAACGGCAAAAGGTTTGATGCAATCAAGCAGTCAAGTCGAGTAATTAAATAAAAATTGGTGTTTTGAGCCCAGGTGATATTTGGAGGAGGAAGAGGAAATTGTTGCAGCCTTTATTCAGCTTCTCAGTACTCGAGAATTTTGTTCCAGTTTTGGATAAACAATGCAGAATATTTTGTGAAGTTTTAAATAAAAAGGGAACAGGCGTTGAAGAAATTCATGTGGCTCCTTCAACTAGTCATTGCTTGCTGGACATTGTAACAGGTAACTCAATCATAAAAAGCTATGTGTTATCGCAAAAATAACCAAGCATTCATATTTAAGAAACTGCAACGTGTTTCTTAAATTGTGGCACACACGCTGAGAAAGTTTGACATTGCTGGTACAAAGAGTCTTGAGGAAATTCACATGGAACTAACTGGGACTTTGAAGCCAAATGGAGGAGTTGCTGTTAAGCTGACCTTGCGTTCACAAGAATATTAAGTGCATAATAGATCATAATGCAAAAGAACGTGGCTAATGTCTTCTATAGTTCATTTTTTAATGGTTGAGAGTAATCTACCGTTAATAACTACTCCAGGTTACCAGGCGCGTTACAATTAGTTGCTAAGGGAACTACCTGTAATTTAAATTACTTCGAAACTCGTCGCGCACAACTTTACCTATCAGAAAATTCGCTCTCAACCATTAAAAAATGAACTATAAGATGTTTGGGATGTTTCATTAAAATAACTCAGATATGGCAGGCTCCAATGTTTCCCTTCGTTAAAAAAATAGTTCGAATAAATAAAACTTTAAAGCTGCAAAACATATTCACATCGTCTTAAACATACTTCTAGAAGATCTTGACATCAAGACAAGGCAATTGAAGCATATGTTAAACACTTAATATTTAATCCTTGGGTTAATGGCAGTTAATCAAAATATTATCCACACCAAAATGTATTGGCTAAGGCAAACAAGATTGGCTAGTATAAAATGGATTGTATCTTAAAAGCCAACCGTTATGTTAAGGCATTCTTGTAAGAACTCTCCAGTCGTACTGAAAGTGACATGTTTGACATTGGTGGTAAAAGTTTGACTTTTGGGAAACGTCAAGTATATAAAAAAACTCTGTTTTAATAGAATGGATACAAAGTTGCTGTTGGGAAATCCAAAAAGTCTGTGATTTAAGTATTGTGGGGCGTGAGGTTGTTCTAATATTCGTGGAATAAACTTGAAAGTATAATCATTGCCTTTAATTTCTTTATCAATTCAGCTTGATCATCTCACATATGACAAAAAATGAGAGCAACAACGACAGCGGTCGATTAATCTTGGATGTGAAGGGTGTCTAACCTTACAAGTAAAGCAAACTACTAGAAAGACTACGTATAGTCGCAAAAGCAGGTTAATGAGGCTGGATATTTAGTCAATATTGCATCTTCTAAATGTTCTGACGAATTAGATGATCAGTGGATTACTGTCTCCGTCTAGCTGTGTTTATTACTCTGTATTCTCTCGCTTAAACAGCTGATACAACGTTCTTTCTTAACCTTCATTATGTCTCATAACATACATTAACAACACATATTACCCATACAGATTAGTCACTACACTTCCGTATGTGACATTGGATGTGTGGCAGCATACTTACTTGATTGAAAGAAGAAATTGACAATTAATAAAGTAGGAGAAATCAAAAATCTTTGTAATTAAAACACAGTAGCAAGCCATCCTGCTATTCTGAAGCAAGCCATCGCTTGCAACTCAGCAGGTGGTAAAAAGATAATCGGCTTCAGTGTTTCAGAATATGGTGCTGATATTAATTCCGTAAAAAATTTAAATGGGTTTTCTCATTTCAGTCCACTCAAAATAGAGCGCAGCTTAGCTAATGTTTTAAAATAATCATAAAAACCCCTTACCTGTTTTATGAAATAGGAATATCAAAATTTCGCAACAAGTTCTACATTATTGGAGTCGCCATACATAAATTCAATCAAATAAAAGGAAGTTTTTGTTTTAAAATCTAACTAAGAAAAATGTACACTCCTTTTTTGTGTTTTAAAATATTATAAAGAATTGGACTGACAAAGTGCCTAATCCAGTTATATTCTTTGAATGCTCAAATTGTGAAAGTAAGTTCAAATATATTGTAAAGAACAGAAGGTTGAAATGAGTTTGCTTACAACTAGAAGTAGCATAACCGTTTGCAGTTAAACAACAAACTTCCTTCGTTCCATATTAATCGCTGTTATCCAACACACATGTCAAATAAAGCATTGTACCATGCCAAAAATTAGCTTATTAAAAACAGATACCCATCCTGAATATTTTATTGCTTTGGGTTCTATAGCCTTTGGTTGAATACCATAGGTAGTTTGTAGTTGGACTGGATGGCTGGAAAACATACGATCATGATTTAATAAGAAAAAACAATCTAATCGGAATAGGAATATTCTTTGGAGTTTTAATATCAAGAACTTAATTCGATCATCAGAAACTCCATACTTTCTGTCAGTTTCTGTCATTCTTATTAGAGCCGAAAAGGGAATATATTAGAATATTTCAGTTTTACAATACGCTTTGAACAGAATACTTTGCAAGCTGTCTCTGCTAAGAAATCTAAAATCAATATGATATCTCCCAGACTCTTTATGATGTTCCGCTTCCGTTTGTACCTTAGGGAATTGGCGTTTGCATGTCCGTACCAGTGGGACGTAAAGCTGAAGCAAATAAAACGCTCTACACCTTTCCGATTTAACAGTTGGATTGGAGTTGGTATTTATCTCACCCTGTACGATTTGAACGGCTTCTACCAACTTTTGAAGTTGGTTTGGGATCCAAGAAATTTCGACGACAAGGTGGCATTTGCAGGTTACATCCTATTTTCAATGATAATCTCATGTGGTTTGGGGCTTGGCTTAGTGTTGGCGTATAAAAACACCGACGTGAAACAATTCCTGAATCATATGATGGATTTTGACTCAGCACTTTCAAGTAACCATGGCTAGGAATTTAACCAACCAATTAGTTTAAATTGTTTCTATTTAACCATTTCCACGTTTCAGAAAAACATGTGGCTGCAAACAAGAGCCTGCAGGATTCACTGAAAATAGAACCATTTAACATCAAAGGAATAAAAAAACTGCTGGTAATCTTGATAAGACATGAACGGGGTAGTTTATCGCTACTCGTGGAACTACTAGCTTTGCTAATCAACGCTGCTGGCATCATCATCCCTCTAATGTTTCCAATCATCTTTGTCTTCGAAGAAAGAGATCCTCTTCACCGATTTCTAACACAGAATTTTGGTATGCGGGCAAAATTTGAAATGAGGTTTATTCCTCTTCTGCTTGTAGTTACTGTAGCTTCTACTGGCATAGCGAACATTTTTACATTTGTTCTGCTATCTGCACTGGTTTACATTCAGCAGATGATGGAGTGGTTCAAGTATTTCCAAACAGAGAAATTCACCAAAGCAAATAGGGAAGATAGAAGCGTAGTTTCAGCTTACAGGCAGATGCAAATAATGCATCAATTGTCAAACAAGCTGTGTGCTGATATACGAATATGCTTTCACCATGCTGCATTACTAATTATTTCCCTTGTTTGTTTGTTCGGAATAATCCGATGGAAAACCGAACTCAACCTGATTACTTATAGCTTAATTATAGTTGCGGCGGCACTTGCCACTCTTTGCATAATTGAGGAATTCCGGTTTATTTCGGAGTTTAAAACTCAATCTCATGAAATATGCTGGAAATTGAGAAATAGAAATTTGAGAAAAGCATACGTTAGAAAGATCACAAGGTCAATGTGGACTGTAGCAATGGATGTTGGTTACCCATTCTACTCTTTAAGTTACGAGTCAATTTTGGTATTTTGTGAAATTGAGTTTCAATTCTTAGTTGACCTTCTAATGTCGTTTTCTAACTTTTGAACCGAAGTGTTATCCGTTCGCTAGTTGCTAGTATTAACCTATAGTAAGCTTACTGGTACTTCCTCATGAATGCCGAGGCGTCCCGGAGTGTTTTAATTAATGTTTACATCGGAAGCTCTCAATCTATTTGATAATATATTCACAGAAACGTTAATAGTTCTTCAACTTATTCGTTTCTTACTTTTCTTTTTCATTTAAGCATTCGAAAGTGATGATTTAATTCAATAAAATTATGACGCATCACTATTACAACGGTAGTATATATCCTGCACCAATCTATACTAGGTACGTTAAAACTGGTTCATGATCAATTGTAGTCGAATTTGAAATAAATAAAGCATTCCACAACCATCAGCCTCAATTCCGCGTTTTTTCTCCATGTGAATTTTGAGTGTAAGTAAGTCTCTTACAATGACCGATTCTTTATAGCAATTTAAATATTCCTCACAAACACACGTGCCTGAAAATGTTATGAAAATATATTTTTTTTGCTTCAGCAGTCCAAATGTATTCAGATTGATATTCTATTAGGACAAACAAGCTTCATCTCATACGCTTTCTCATAAAATCATTTTCTTAACTGAATTATCAGTTTTATTATTCATGAAATTTCCTTGGCAGAATTCATAGAATATTTTGCATTGGCTTTTAAATGTTGAGATAAGCACACAACTCACAATTTAAAAGTTCAATGCGGTGGAAGTCGGTATCGTCTTGTTTTATATCAAACATTATTAGTGGGTAGCAGTAGGATGATTGGTGGAAATCAAGTGATTGGAAAAATAGAATCGGGTTTTAGAGGAACATTAAACGAAATTGAAATGCCGTGTTTTATTTCCCATATCCGTTGTGTGCATAGTTGGTTTTTTGGCTACTTTGCTGTTTTACTCAGCTCATAGACAACTTTCATAACGAATTTGCCGAATTTTTTTCTTTCCCGAATTTTGAGGGAGAAGTCTCAGCTTCAATCCAAGATATCGATGAAGTATCTGCGTTGATTGTGGACAGACTAGATAGACCCTGAAGTTAGTGTGGGATCCTTATTTAGTTGGTTGCTATCCTAAGAACATGACCAATTGCGTTAAACTAATATTTTATATCGAACAATACAACTGTTTATATCACAAGAATTTTCAATAAGCACCATTCTAAGTGCTACCATGTGCCAATATTTTTGGTAGACGTATCTTCTCAAGTTTCTCATAATTCACTCTGATCTCTTTGAATACAATAAATTTTAATTCCTCATTAATGTAGTATCACGTTTATTTCCGATTGCATTACGTTCAACTCCTTTAAAGCACAAAATAGATTATTTGTTTAATGCAATGAACTTCTAAGGAATCTTATTTGTAGATTTTAAGCAGGTCACGGTCACAGTGACTCACTAAACAAAAACCAATTAGTTATTTCACGTGCTAAGCTCAACATGGCACATGCACAGCCCACCTAACAATGAATCAGCAGTACTTAGCACTACAATTAAAGTTGAGCGATTTAATTACACTTCTGAACAAATAAACAAAAAAACAACACTAATGAACTCTTTTTACATCAAGCATTTTGGAACATGCGCGTCTGGTATATTTTTATTATTAATTCGCATAGAATTGCAATTCATAAATAACATAACATAAATGGCAATTTTGGTAGACTGAAAATGTGTTTTACAATTCACTAAATTGAAGGTAGTAAAATGTGGTCTGAAGACTGAAGAGTAACAAAGTTAAAAGGTACAGGTATGTGTGTAAAAGCTGGAGTATTTTTGTACTTGGGGTTGCTGCGTTTTAAGGACCACTGCTAATTAAAAACTTATAACAACTAGCAGAAATAAGCCCCGTGAAGGGGCTACGAGACTCTAATGGTACAGAACTCTAGAATTCGCAATCCCTCAATTACGGCCAACATTGCGAATTCTTGAGTTCTGTACCATTAGAGTCTCGTAGCCCCTTCACGGGGCTTATTTCTGCTAGTTAATTATAATATAAATCATGCCAGACGGCACCTCAGGCAGCGTTTCGACCAAACACGAGAAAACTAGTGCAAATAAAAGAAAAGCCGTTAATTTGGAGGGTCCTTGGGACTCCCTGGACACCAACCGCAAGAAGCTTCTTCCCAGATTGCTTGTGTCGGTTCTGCCGGACGAACAAGACTCAGCCTACAGAAATGAAGCGATGGACACTCTCATGCAAAACTTCACCCTGCCAAATGAAGATGAATATTTAAAGGGTGCGTTTTCAAAAGAAGGAATTGAGCTGTGGAAGTGTTTGTTTCGAAGCAAAAAGGATTATGTCGTCAAGGACGCGTTCCTTCTGTTAAACTGTTTGTTTACTACCCACAAAGACGCACTTTCTGAACAAATGATGCCATCAGACGTGTTTGATGAAGTCATTAAACTCTGGTGGAATCCGAAGTTTCCCAATTATGTTCGTGACTTGCTAAAATCATTCATTAAACGGGAACAAGAAAAGAAGTATCTTACGTGCTTGCCAATTTTGAGATTGTGAACGCCCTGATTGAGGTTGTAAGTTCAAAGGTGGAAGATAATAATAATTTTGTTAAGAAAATAAAGAAGTTCTTTATTTTGGATTCCTTTAGAAGCCCTCGAGAGCCAGCTTTTGGACATGTTATGCAAGACAATTAAAATAAACTATATCTAACGATACCTTTTGTGGTTGCAAGCTACAAGTCATTACGGACTCCATCAGGAACTACCTGGGTTTTCAAACAAAATACAATCGGACAATAAAAGTTTAATTTCATTGTCGCAACAAACGAACATTTGCATTTAATGAGTATCCCCAAGAATAAATTCGTAGAGGGTTACAAGCGAATTTTAATTCCATAAAGTTGTCGAATAATAAAAAACTCACTGTACGCGTTAATCTGTTTGAGTTTAATCTTCATTAATCATCAATAAGCAAATTAAACTGTACACAGATATGTAACACGTGGTCTTTAGAGTGCAATACAATAAGAGTTCAATCCATATAACAAACTCACGAAGCCGCGCGCTAAAGCACACAATCGATATGAAGCATTTTTTGCTTTAAATCGATTTAAATGGACTGGAATGCATTTGAGTCTGAAATATTTCAGTAGCTGAACTCCAACTCAACCTTGCGTGTTATCAAACTGAAGGCGAAATACCAATATCATTGATGATGTTGATTTCTAGACTTCAATCTGAAACCAAAGGCATACGTATTTTACATGGTGGAGACGACAATGCTATTGTTAAACGTTACTTCAACTTATGAGCTGACCAACAATGGTTCATTTGTTCCAGTCATCCGCAATTTTATTTCTCTGTGTAGGAATTTGTATAATCGTCATATTCCGATTTGTTTGAGTGGATTGGGCCGAAGTTTGAGTATTTGTTATCTTATCACGCAAATCCAAACACAAATGATGGGCCCTGGAAGGCCGCCATGAGTAAGTCTGCGTTTTGATATGATTTTATTTCCCAAATCACACTACATCCACCTCAATGCATTCCCATGGACACAGAATCCCTAATAAAGATTCGTCGTCCAATGTAATAAATTGTAGCTTATAACTGCAAATAGAGCAATTCATAACTTAAGTTGCAATCAATGCATCAAAACAGTCAATCAAGGGCAAGTGCGTGCAAGTGGATGTGGTTTGAAGGAAGATAATAAACCATCGATTGTTTTACGCTACACGAGCAAGTTGAAGATATTTCCAAAATGGGATGTAAAAATAAAACGGACGGATGAATTTGACTGATTTGCACATTTGCACGAGTCCCCAAGTTAATGGACACGCTGCAGATACGTGCGAAGGAGATTCGGAAGGTACAATAACTCAGAAAGATAGCAGAGGAAATACATTTATTTTCGAACTTGTTTCGTATGGGAATTATTTTACAGTAGAATAAGCAGAGAGGCCTAGGGTCCGCATTAAACATAAATATGTCAAGTTTTATAGAATAGATTTAGAGAAATATTCCACAACGGTCAACATAGAGGATTCAAAATCATGGCATCTGTACTGTGAAGTAAAATACGCTTTAGCGGATTTTCGCATTGAACTGCAGGTCCAACACTGCACGTGCACGCATGCGATAGCACTGCGATTATTACAAACTACTATTCGTAATAATAAATTGAGTCCCTGTCGGATCTCTTAAGGGTTTATGCGTGTTTCTATGACGAATAAGAATTTAAGGAATATTAAAACGTTGCATATAAATGGTAAACTAAACTTGACAAAGAATTCCGCCAGAGCAATGCGATATTTTTAAACATTAAACAATCTTCCCATCAACACTTCTGAGTTAAACCAAAAATTGCAATAATAATAAGCTAATTCCCTCCATCAGCAGGACAGAGTAGTGTGCTGACAGTGTTGAGACTAATTCGATGTAAAAATGAAAAAGGGTCGTGCTAAATCCACTTAAAGTAGCGTGCAGCCTAAAAAATTCCGGTTTAGATATAAGTGCTTGTTACGTGCCGGAAAGAATTGTGAATTCCAATATTTTGCAACATGGTCTGATTAATGTGAGTACTTAAAAATTCAACTGGGCATAAAAAAATTCGTTCATATTAAAATATTAACTTAAACGAATGTAATCTCCCTGCTTTTGCTGCAAAATATTATAAAGTATATAAAGAAGCCAGCAGTTAACATCTAGGATGAAATGGGAGTACGAATATTTAGCAACAAAGTTTGAATTATTGTAGTCGTTTCAAATAAAGCTGGACACAGAAAAGGAAGTTTTTAATTTAAACTTTAAACTAAAATGAATGCGCACCCTTTAATATGTTCAGAATATTATAAAGAATTTAACGGACAAACCTAACCCAATTATATTCGTTCTAGCTCTTATTGTGAAAATAAGATTACATACATTGTAAGGAACATAAGGCTGCAATAGTTTTTTATAAGGTACAATAAAATCTTACAACTACATATCAAGCTTCTTGGGTCTCATATAAATCGCATTTTCCCAACATGTGAAATACAGGGTTGTTCCATGTCAAGAATTTACCATGTGAATGAAAAGCAAAACCCATTTTTATTCTTTTACTACTTTAGGGTTTAATCAGCTTATCAACTTAATACGAACATACTAGTTTCCTTCGAATATGATATTTAGTCGGTAATTGGACTGCACGGTTGAAAAATCCAATCATGCTATAATGAAGAATGACAAGCTCAGAAGCAATATTCTTTTGAATATTTTTTCGTTAATTTAAAATATTACAAAAACTCCTAACTTTTAATCATTCATACTACAGCAGAATGGAAAATATTTGTGAAACTCAAAGCATCAGTTATCTGTCACTTTTACAAAAGGTTTTGGAGAGGATATCTGCTAAGCTGTCTCTGAAAAGAAATCTGAAGTCAAGATGATATCTTCCAGACTGCTTCGTATTTTTCGCCTTCGTTTGTACCTGTGGGAGTTGTCGTTTGCATGTCCATTTCACTGGGACATCAAGCTTAAACAAATAAAACGCTCCACACCTTTCCGATTTATCACTTGGATTGGCGTTTGTATTTATCTCACCCTTTACGCTTTGAACGGCTTCTACCAACTTTTGAAGTTGGTCTGGGATAAGAGCAATTTTGACAAGTTGGCGTTTGCAGCGTACGTTCTTTTTTCCATGGTAATCACGACTTGCTTGGGGCTCGCCTTGGTGATGACTTATAAGAACGCAGATGGAAAGCAATTCTTGAATCATATGATGGATTTTGACACAATGCTTTCAAGTAATCATGAATTTGAATGTGTGCAAGCATTTATTTGAAATTATTACTAATAATCAGTTTTGACGTTTTAGAAAAACATAAGGCGGCAAACAAAAGGCTACAGAATTGCCTGAAGATAGGACCGTTCAACATTCATGGAATAAAAAATCTGGTCTTAGTCTGGATAAGGCGTGAACCGGGTAGCTTTTCGCTACTCTTTGAAATGCTGGGTTTGCTAACAATCGCTGTTGGTATCATGTTCCCTGTAGTATTTCCAATCTTCTTTGTGTTGGAGGAAAGAGATCCTCTGCACCTCTTTCTCATCCAGAATTTTGGTGTACGGGCAAAGTTTGAATTAAGGTACATTCCTCTCCTTCTTTTCGTAACTTTAGCTGCTAATAGTGTGACCAACGTTATCACATTCTGTATGTTATCTTGGCTAGTTTACACTCAGCATATGATGGAATGGTTCTGGTATTTCCAAACAGAAAAATACGCACAACCAAATGTAGATAGATACCTTATTTCAGTTTACAGGCAAATGCAAATAATGCATCAATTATCTAACAAATTATTTGCTGATATAAGTGTAGGATTTCATCATGCTGGTATACTGGTGATTTCTCTTGTCTGCTTTTTTGGAATTATCCGATGGAAAAACGAACTTAACCTGATGTCTTACTGCTTGTTAGTAATAGCAGCGGCAATATGTAGTCTTACAATTATTCAGGAATTCCAATACATTTCAGAATTTAAGACTCAATCTCATAAAATATACTGGAAAATGAGAAATAGAACTATGAGAAAAACCTACGTTAGAAAGGTCACAAAGTCAATGTGGACCGTAGCGATGGATGTTGGTTACCCATTCTATTCGTTAAGTTACGAGTCGATTTTAATATTTTTCGAAACTGAGTTTAACTTCTTAGTTAACCTTCTGCTGTCGTTTTGAAATGTTTGATCAGGAGTATTCGTTATTTGCTTTTAATATGTGTGTAAACGTGTTATTTAATTTTGAAAATTTACGGTAGTAATAAATTACCCATATTACGACGTTCAAATGGAACCAACACGTACTTATTATTATTATTATTAAATCGAAAGGAATGAAGATGAAGATTAGTGGAGTATTCCTGCTGCCGAAGCCATTTAAGACTTATTCCATTTAAGACTCCCCAGGTTTGAGTTACTTTGGGTTTCAAACCCCCCAAGATCCAACACGAATCTACCGGACGTAGCGATTTGGCAGTCTGGTGTGGGGAGTAGTTACGTCTCCACAAAATTCTCGAAATTCTCCACAAAAATATGACTTTATTAAAAGTTGAAGAGCAGCACAAAACAACGTCCTCCTCGTTCAAACTCTCTCGTGCTGCTAGAAACTTACGTACACGTAACTGACATGCATTCGTCGCGTGAATTCTTTACACTTGCCAGTGAGTGTCAACACTTTACATGATAACTCGTATAACAACAAACCTTGGTTAAGTTGTAAAACCAAGCAATAAAACCAACGCAAGCTTGATGCTAGTCTGAATCAAATCATTTGTGTGTCCAGTACAAAATATTTTACAAGCATTTGTGCCTTTAATGTACATGTCTATAGTCTATATACGGTATAATATACAATATGAATAAATAATAGGCCCAGTTACATTTGTAAACATTCTAAAATTGTAACTTATTGTAAGTTACCGAAGCTGCCACCTTAACAAGTTTTCTTTGGGACTAGGTTGGATCCTCATAACTTCAACGCAACGTTCTATTACGCTAAAGTTTTTACAGTTTTATACAGTTAAACAATAAATTAACAATGCATGTGTGTTTCCGACAACAAAGCAAATAAGTGAAGCTTAACAAATTATAATTTGCTTCTTTTCGAGTGCAGAATCTCAAAAAAATCCAGTACGCTTATTTGGTAAAAATATGAATTCCTCCTTCAATTTTTATGTTTATTTTAAGACTAGGTTTAAAATTACTATTAAAGCAGTCATACAGGTCTAGTTTATTACGTCAGAAACATAAGGAAGCCAGTAAGAATAGTTTAAAAGCAAAAATATAAAGTTTACTACTTTTTGGCTATAAAATAGAAATAAACCTGGATTGCGCCGGTTTGAACTCAAATCATGCAAGATGTTTAAACTACATTACACGATTCCTACTCATTCTTCAGAGTCAGCCTTATTGATGAGACTTGTTGATGGTTTGCTAAATTTGAAATCGGTTTATCTGACACGCTTGTTCCCTAAGTATTCTTGAGACTTAATTTCATTATTCTCTTACTGAAAATATAAGCAGGGGTTTTATAATCTAAACTTCTTATTGCTAAAATAGGCATAATAAAGGTATAAGCTAGTTCCCGCAAAGTAAAAGTAACCAAGTGAAAGCAAACGTCCCCTTCACTTATAATGATTTCAACAAGAAGCATCAAACCACCAATAAAGGCCACAAACAAGGTTAACGCAAAGAATGCGAATTACTACTAAACTAATGTGCGCAGCGGAAACGTGTGTATTTGTAGGCTCCACAACAGAATAATCAAGCGTGAACTGTCTTTTAAACACATCAAAGCATTCTTCTGAATAAGACGAATAAACAAAGCTTAGTCCACTTTTAAACATTCTTGCTTGAACATTTTCAAAGTCCATCCAGAATTTTAAAAATCCTGCTTCCCTAAATAAGTTAAAGTGTCTAAGAGTAGTCTTCACTTTGTAGTTTTTCACAAGAACGAATTCAGGAAAGGACAAAAGTTCATCCCTACAAAAACTAACAACATAAGGAGCGCTGTAATTCAGAATTTTAACAAACAAGTATTTGTCAGGCAAGCCGTCCTTAACCACCACTTCAGATGCAAAATAAATCACCCAAGATTGTTGAGTTTCGCAACCGTCATGTAAACATACGTCCTCATACGGATATTTGTAAGTCTCCTTTGGAAATGTAGCTTTAAAATATTCTTCTAACATTTGGCGCCCTTGGAAGGTGTTAGAAACAATAGTTCATATGGTGTAAACGGATGCGCAGTTGGTTGTTCCGGAAAATGAACCGTTAGTTCAGAGGTGAGCACATTCTCGTACAGGTTTGATATTAAGAATACTACCCAAGAAAGAAGTTGAAGCAATGTACATTTTCTTTCCTCATCCTGGCGGACTGAAATTCGAAATACGTCAAAAATGGTGTAAGTGAATACGAAATTAATGGCACATTTTTGTCCTTTCCTAAAACAATTGTGAAAATAACCGCACATGCTGACATTGCATACACAATCCATGATTCCAATTGATATGCAGACCACCAAGCTGACAGCTAGAAATTTTCTTTTGCTGTCTTCTTTGGCACTATGTAGAATAGTTTGGATTTTGATTGTCCCATTCAAAAAACGTTTGTTCCACAAGTTCTGGTCTTTCTGATCCCTTCGGTATATTCACTGACGAATTAATAATAAAAGTTATGAAAGTATTCTAAAAAGATTCTACTGTAATAGAAGATTAAATGATAAGTTGGTACGCAAATTTTATAATGATATTAAAGATTGTGCACCGTGCAAACAAAATCAAACAGCACGTCACATTCAGTCTTGTTGTAGCATGCTAAAAAATAAGTTTTTGTAAATAAACACAAGTTTAATCTTACAACATGATGTTTTTATTTACCAAATACATCTTCATATGTAACCCAATGCACACAATTTGGTTCTTGTAGAGTACTATTCAGTTCTGCATTTCTCCCTCCTATCAATGACATCCCACTTTTGTCCCGAAACGACAGTCCACCTCCAAAAGTAGTCATATTACCTGCATCACCTGCATCGATCAACTGAGCAAAATGAGTCCCTAAATAGTACCTAAGAATGTTTATTGACTTTAAAAAGGTAATAAATTCGTTTAATCCAGGAATATTCAATTTTCTTAACTTTGTCGACTTTGTTGCGACTGAAATTAAATCAACTATATTTGAATTAGGGAACAGTGAACCTGCAAAAGTCACTTGACCAATATCGTTCCAAGTAAACTCGGGTTGTCCCAGCAACCCATTAATAAGGTTCCTGGCTCTTTCTCTCTGAGCGGCAGGAATGGATTTAAGGAGATGGAGTGTCG
>JAQGBV010001182.1:0-17444 GCA_034698685.1 Isotomurus pseudopalustris
TTTCCACCTTCCCATTCAAGTCTCGAATTCCCCTGGCACTTCCTTCACATGTTAATCACGTCTTTTTTCTTTCCTACACTCTGTAGTCCTCTTTAATAAGCTTTTGATGGATTTATTAACGGAGTATCCAATATCATGTAATCGTTGCATAACAATTTGTTCATAATTTAAATGTCGGTTGAACACTGAACACTGAATGTGGTGACAAACAGGATTAAAGTTTTTCCTTTGTCGTAGACCTAGAATAAAAAATCTAGAAAAGTGTACACATTAAAGTTTCCTATCTTTAGAACACACATTTCGATTTGTCACCGTCGTTGGGTCCTAAACTGCCTCCATACAAATCTCGGCCTACATCTTAATGAATCCACTAGCTCAGTGTTTGACCACCACAGACTCTTCCACTTGAATAGGCCGAAAGTTACCTCGTTATAACTCCTATTTACCTCCAGTCGAGTGTAGTTCATTTAATTGCTTCCGGAGATTTCATTAGTCACCGTACTCCGTTGCTTATACTTCGTTGGTACACAATGAACTCAGAAAAGTTTCTGTTTAGTATGTCAAGCGAATAATTTATGCTATTTACTCCCAAGTCACAACAAAAGAAGTACAATATTCGTGTTTATCATCCATAAAACTTATTCTGTACAGTAGAAGCACAATACACCATGTTCGAATTGTCTTTCATCTCCCCTGGAAAAGTTCATAGTTCAAAATGATTGAAGAAATCAAGAAAGAATCGAAACAATATTCCCATGAAATCGTGATTGAAATACGATTTCAAAATGAGTTTCCTCTTCTCGAGTTGTACATTTATTTCTTCTTCTGAACTCCCACTCGATTGAATTGTATAAGCTAACAATATTAATTTCTCTATAAAAGGAAATGAAAGTTCACATAAAAGGCTTCCTTTAATCCGCTCATCATAAAATCATCTCTTTGAATGGGTTGTCAAAACCCACTGAAGACTACACACACACACACACACACTCGTCCATCGCTTGCACATCCCCACAACATCTCCAAATTGGTTGCACAACACACTCTCTCCCTTATGCCGACCAAACGTCAACCACAAAAGTATTTTGATCATCGATAATCACATAACATATATGCATGCTCAGTATTGTGTTCTCTACGATAAGAATCCATGTAAATCTTTGTGTGTGTAGATGAACTGTTACTTTGTAATCCTCCCAGCTAATGCGAAATGATTAAATGGAAAAATAGTTTGTACGAGAGCAAGCCAAGTAGAGAATAGTTTGGAGAAAAAGAACCACTCCCTTATTCACTTCCACCTACTCTCCTCGGCTGTTGTAGTCAGAGTTGGTTTTGGTGTCCGTGATTAATTTGTGGCCATAAGCGGATTTACGAAGAAAGACCAACTCTGAATGAAAGGAAAGGAGAAAGCCTCTGGGAAATTGTGTATCATGGCAGTAAGGAAGGTTTCCTATTCAGACCGTTCGTTTTTCAGCTTTCGTAGATACTTTTACCCAACAACATTATCAAAGTAGGGCTGTGGAAGAAAAAAGAGGCTTTTGACTCACGAACATGTATCACAACATCAGCCAGAGTGAATTTAATTTCTTCTCTATATCTGTACATACACCTATAGGAAGAAAGGGACCAAGTGTCTTTCACAAAGTTTCTCCTGAGTGAATAGAACTGTGCGGAAGAACCAACGGAGACTTCCCAAAGCACAAACGACGCTTGGAAACCATTCTACCGAAAGTCTCTTCGATAGGGATTTACCTATAGAAGAAGACGAGAAATATTATTATGAAATCATGAAAAGGAGTCGCAATCTTCTTCCTATTCCTCTCTGCCTACACACACACACACAGTCTCTCTTTCTTCTTCGAAGCATTTCATGTGAGTTGAAAATATTTTGGACAAAATCTTCTCATCAATCAGCAGAACATGAAACGAATCCTGGGATCCTCCAACATCCCACGAGTCTACAAATTACTTGACATGGCTTCTTGCTTTCTACTTCTTCCTCACAAATTAAATCTTGCGCAGTTCTCTGTGTCCTCATCCTTCCATTTCCAACATAACACGACACTCAACACTCATTTATTATATATACAGCATAAATAGGTATTGTGTAACAAATCAATAACTTCTCCCTCAAGTCGTATGTATGTTTTCTTTAAAAAAAACTTTCACCACATTTCCCCTAATTGTAAAGACATGTGAGTTTGTTAAACTGAAATTACGAAGGAATGGAAAGTGTAGGGTGATAATTGACGTCTTTTGTTCGAACTCAATAAATGTTTACAAGCTAAGAAATAAACGAGCAAATTGTGGAGGCTAAACTGACGAACGCAACAAAGTTTCCAGCGTTAAAGATTTCTTTCGTAAGAAAGTGTGTTTGAGAAAGCAAGTAAATTGATGTCTACGTACACTGGACGTGATGTGCTTTCTCCACGTAGACGTGGAGGCTTTGTTCACAAGTTTTAAGCAAACTGGTGAGCAATGATCAACTTATTTGTATGAGAGTACAATTTCACTTTCACTCCAATCGGCACGAATAAAAGTCTCCGTGCTTTCTTCGTATGCTGGGTGACTTCTTAAGTTGGAAAGAAACGGAAAAATTCTTTCTCATCGGATGCTTGTGATTCTAAACGGAGGTGTTAAAAGTATCGATTAGTTTTTTGTATATTTGTGTCAAACTATTCTTACCCGGTTGTACTTACTATCACTGCAAACTATAGAGAGAATACGAGAAACACGACTTGATGGAACATCTCCATCACTAACAACCTCTCCATCGCGTAAAATGGATCAATCGAGTTTTACTACGAGATAAACTAATCTGCCCCAGTGAAAATGAGGATGTGTTCACTTTTCACCCTCAACTTCGTATTCATCATCAGTTCATCACAGTTTATGACTTCGTGAGGAGTGAGTTCGAGTTTCTAGTCAAATGTTTTCAATTTTTTTCTCAGCACGACACAAATTGATAGAATTACCTTGTTACTTATCATTGTTTCACGTAAACTTAGATTCCCAGAAAAATCATTTATCCAAAAGTCAACGACTACTCAACGCACACGTACTTGTCGCAGTAGTTGTGCCCTGTGAGAGGTGAAGGAGTCGAATTTGAAAGAGGAAACACGATGACTTGTAATTGAATCATTAGAGAAGGTTGCCTTCTGCGTCATCAAATATTCGGTTTGAATTGCCATCAGAGACAACAGGATGTATATTTCGAATGGAACATCTCTCCGGAAGTTGAAACATAACGCAGATTTGCTCATAAACTTCCTCTATGCGGAAGGATCCGTTAATTGTATTACAGGTCTGGGGGGCGTTCCTGAGAACTGCTAAAGACGTACGGGAGTCTTTATTTCTCAGTCAGTTCCTTATCCCTGAAAGTTCACTTATTCCTTTCAATCTTCAACACTGAAAGTGGTGCATACTTGGACGCTAGAGTACTTAATAACTTTGGGTCAGGCATCCACACTCAGTTATTTAGTTTCAACAAAAGATTCCCTACTATCCTCTAACGCCTCGATATCAATTCTCTACGCGAAGCTCTCAGGACTCGTCTCCCTCTCTCCCAACTGTGTACACAGATGCCAGTGGCTGTTGTCTGAGAATCCTTTGCTCAACTACAACTACTTCAACATTACGCAATCTTTATGGCTTTTAACCAGTTGCATTTTCATGCAACTCATCTACATGAAACTTTAAAGCTCTCTTATGTGATAATTACACCAAATTGGTTCTTGAGCAATTGGATATAAGTACATGCCAAGATGACCTTGAACACAATAACAATCAGCAAAATAGTTATACCCTCTGGGCATTCCGCTGAGAAACACATCTGAATTTAATACTCCATTTTCTCCACCAAACTTATCTTTAATCTTGATTCCCAAAGCTTGGAATATCAGTATACGAACCTATTGAAGGATTTCTGATCTATAGCCTTAGTGGCATATTTACAAACAAATCAAACCAAGCACTGGCATTAAATTACTATTTGTTGTTACTTCTCCTGCTTCGATAACAAGAAAATCTTCCTGCCAAATCTGATACACAAAATACAACCACCAGCAACAAATGCACGCTGAGAAATGGATAAACACCCTCACATAAACTTTCCAACTAGGAAAATGGAATTTCCTCATTTAAAGTTATTTTCGTGGAATCGCAACTGACGCAGACACATTTAAAGCAGGATGCTTTTCATCAGACTGTAATAAGATGAACATATGATTTGAAACACTACACGAAACTCACAAGTCACAAATCGTAAATGTGTTATGGAATTGGAAGGCTTCCCTTAAGTAACGTCGTAAATGAAATATCCTCATAAAATTCGTGCAGAAGAAGCAGCCTTAATAAATCTCCAGTTATTTGATTATAATATGAAAGGAAGCTTCACCTGTGTGACTTTGCACCTGACTTACACACACACATTTGTTTATTACTCTGTCTGAACACACACACACACACAGTGAGGGAGTACAAAACAAGAAATGACATTGAACCCCTTTCAGAGATGATCCCATTCGCGTCGATGATGAGATGAATATGAAAAGTATGTTTACTTTATCGCAGAGTTATCAACTTTTTTGTTATCTGAGATGGCATATTACGAAAGGATTACACTGTATCAAGGAGACCCGAAACCATTGAAGGTGTAATCATGATAAACGGTTGGAAAGATAGGAGTAAATAATCATTCGAATGGACATTAGTACTATCCTCATTCCAAATATTCGCCAGGCCTACCTGGCCCATGTAATTCATCATTAGTCGGCAAATCCACTTGGAATACGCAATTCAATATACCCATTCACACAAGTATATGGTGTTGTAAGTTGTAAGCAAAGTCAGTGGGAAAATTCTCCAAGGATTTTCAGTTTTTCTTGTCCAGGTAGCATTGCATGGGAAGCCACAATATTCAACATTTGATTGAATTCAGTGTCTGTGTTGAGCATCGCACATTTGGCAATCACAGATCCAACTGCACACACACATAGATGCATAGATACATAGATATTAGATACACATTATTAAAGAGAGTGTGTGGAGACTTCTTATCATAAAGGCACAGTATAGTCTTCTTGTGGCAAAAGTCAAAAGGAAGAAGACTTTGTTCTGCACACGCAGGTTTGATAGTTAGTTGTTAGTTGCTCAGGATAATCAGTGTGAAGTGAACCCAAGGAAAACATCCTTTTTGAATGGACTCTCGTCATTTTTTGATGTCTTGTGTGCAGCACATGGGGATTCCAGAAGTCACTTTGCGAACGGAAGGAATTAAAGATTTTTACTTGTGATGAAGCAGCAAGTATCCTTGCCATTGTCATTATTTCTTGGGCATTTGTGGTGAACAAGTCAACGTGAGACATGTCAAAATTAAATTCTACAAGCATTCAAAAGGAGGAGAAGACGAGTGAGAGACTTCTCTAAATTGAATCTTGGATCTTGTGTGTTTCTTTCAGTGGTTCTAGTCACCCAGTGTTATCCTAAATAAGTCAAGTTCCTAAAAAACCACGGAAAAATGCAGATTTACGATTATATTGCACTACTGTGGATCGGTTTGTGCATCCTATCTTGCGGTTTGACTTTCTTTGGCTGGGAAAAAAAGCTAGTCAGAAAAGGACGTCTGAAGAATGAGCAATCAACACAAAACACAGGGTAAGTAAGCCAATGGAGAGATCAAAAGATACAATTGTTTGCGTTATTACTATATTGTGTACTTTTGATTTCGCGAGAAAGATATAACAGATCATTCTGCACAAAAGTAGGAACATTTTAACCTCTTTTTGTCAAGTGAAGTAGTACGATCGTGAGAACAAGACGCATTACTCATCAGCTTAGCCCTTGAACTTCAACGTGAATATCTCATCTCATTAACTAAACCTTTGAAAACCTTGTCGGTGTGAGTGCGGTCAATTTTTGGCAGGCAAAATTGCGGTATGAAATACGTTCCTTTCCGCAAAAGTTGAAGCGTTTGATTCACTTATTTCATGAATGAAATCTTAAAAACATTTTACGGCATCACGAATCCCTGTTTCGAAAGTTAGGAGATGTGTTTAAGATACGAGTAAAGAAACCGGCATCTTTTACTCAACGATGAAAAGCATGTAGTTTTACTTTAATGGTGCAATTTCAATATCTGCAATCCACACAGGACATCGACATACCTCACTGATACATTATAAATCAAGATCCACACATACACACACACACACACATACACACACACATGCAAGACAATTACACTCACAGCTAATGAATCGGAAAAAAGATTGGTATCACAAATCTCACTATACACAATTTACAAAAAATCCTCTCTCTAGGGAACTCATGGATAACTTGTTCTGCTAAAAGGATTTTTGCTATGAAATTTTTAACCACAAAACATTTTTTTATTTTCGGTACAATCACTCGATGCGAATTGAATTCTAAGTGCGCGTCTACCTACCAGAATTAGTTAGCTGTTTCTCAACAATTCATGCAATAATAATTAGTGATCGCATTCTCCACATTAATTTATGCAGTTTAATCAAACATGCAGATTGCACAGATGTGTGAAATTGATTGTGAAGTCAACATGTGACACCCTACCAGTCTGTCAATTTTGCAATTGGAACCAGATCTTTCGCTAATCCACAGTAAACGGTCTACTGCTCGTTCTTCTGTCAATAATAAATGAACGTGAATGACGTGATGAACGTAACATGTCAGTCAGTTCAGTGCAAACTCCAATAAAATAATAATAGCACCTTTAGGGCTGAAATGAATCCAACAAGCCATCCACAATAACATTATTACTCACTGAAAAGTCTTCTACTTACTCAGCTCCCAATTTACTACCTCCCTACACGATGATAAGTGTAAGGTGATGTTTATCAATGATGCAAAGGAATTATAAAGCAGTTCACCTACCACACACACACACACTCTGAATAAGTGAACACCTCTGAATAAAATCAAGTAATAAAGGAGCATTGAAGCTTGAAGCATGTAGAACATGGTAAAATCATTTTTAACACTTTTATTAGTAGAAAGGATTGTAATGGATACTCTCAGAGGTTGAATGGGGCAATTTTATAGTTAAAAGCTTTTAATACTGAATGAATACTGAAATAGTGACTGTAAGTGTGAGTGTGCTGCTGAAGGATAACTAGGATAAGGAGTTTTCTTGTATTTCCATGCATTAAGACCTTAGTAAGTTCATAGTTAGGAATACACGCAACGTGTATCGTCATCTGTACCGGGAGCATAACACCCAATGCCCAATACACTAACCACCAATATTATACTTGCGAGTGTTTTAAGATGTGGTAAAAGAGTGGACAAAAAATACAATAGGGAATCACCATCATCGAAGAAATCCCCTAAGACTCTTCGTTCGTCCTACCTCAGCGAGTCTCATTTTCCCTTGTGCAGGTTCCTTATGCATTTGAAGCATTTGTATATCGTATCTCTCTCTCTCATTGCAAAGTGTAATGGACAAACCACTAATGCCTCTCTCTACATTCAAACATAAAAACTTCTTCCCGAATTCCTTCCTTTTGTATACTTGAGGTTCTTCACTTGCAGTCTTCAGTCTTACCTGTGAAACTCTTTTACACCTGTTTATTCCTACGTCCTACCTGAAGGAAGGAAAAGGCAGTTTGGCATGCAATGCTGCAATAGTAGCAACAGTGTCAACTTCTCCCACCACTGCCAACTGCTTCTTCTCTCTCTCTCTCTCTCCTTGTTCTTCCTCCGTTGTGAATTCGTTAAGTGGTTAGTCGTCTTTAGTTATCAGGTGGATAACAACTCAAGTATAATCACAGAGACAAAGCAGTGACTGTTTCAAAGAGACATGGAAAGCATTTCGGCATTAAATTCCTAAGATAACAGACAGGAAAGTATTTAGTAGTAAAACTTGTCAAGTGGTATTCAAAGTGAGTGCTCAATGTATTGTGTTTAATTTTTAACTGATTTGCCAACCGCCGACCAGAGTTTGATATAAACTTATTCCTCGTAATTTGTCAGTAGCTTGTCTATCATCACACCACATCACAAGGAGTTGTAATCTACTTTGAATTGGGAACAGGGATTCGAAGGTAATAAAACAAATTATCTACTTGATTTCAAACCACCTTCTGAAAGTATTATTATTAGAGGTTCCCCAATGATTATGAATGAGTTTATCACGAGCCTATCTATTCCTAATGTCACTGAGGCATACTCTCGCGTACAAAGTTAAATTCCTTCGATATCGGTGGTTGGATCATGATCAATTCGTCACTATCAAAGTTCATATTGATTGTAGGATAATGAGATTTCTTTATTCAAGTGTCAGATTGTGAATCTCGGAAACAAATAGGTAATTAGTAATTTATGTCGATAAGAGTTCACAGGTTTGCCAAAATTGTGTCAAAGTAATCACAATGTCAAGTAGGAAAGAAAGTTACATATTTGATATTTACTATTTGCTAATAATGATTATTTGAGTGTTAGTGTTGTGGTTTGACGTGTGAGTCCTTTTAGTGGGCTTTCTTATATGCAAATAATATCCACAGAAGTTATTATTTTGCCAATTATTTTAAAAAATCATGAATCAACAAATATTGCCACATTTAATGTAAACATAGTAAAGCGTAATGGTTAATGAGCTTCTCGTCCACACACAACTTCCTGAGTCTCCTGAGTGCAATCAAAGTACCGTAATTAAAAGGAAACACAAACACTGGTACGAATTCCATTAGTTAGGAAATAATGTGTGTATGGAAATAAGAGTAGAGCTGAATAATTCGCAATCTAATTACACCATCCCACCCTATGAGCCTTAATCTTAATTCGCCGTCCCGTGTGTTCCATTTGACTTTAATTTGATATCGGTAAACCTAGCTCTACTGTATTATTCCTTGTTATCCGATTAGGAGATTTGATTATGAAACCGGAAACTTATTCGTTATTCAAATGACTTATAGAGTTGCAGGCTGTATACCTGCAGCCTCCACAGCCAGTTTCAATCTTGTTCCTCGGATCTGACTCAATTCGTCTCTCAGTCAAAATCCCTCAAAATTCCCAGAGGGAATGAAATTCATTAGTTGAGGTCGGATTGCTCGATACGAGCAAAATAAATAATCTTTTCAAATCGATTTCTAAAGTCTAAATCATCGTAAAAACAACCAGCAAAGTTCATCAGCACACAATATGTATTTTTTAGATGAGCACAAAAGATCCCAGATTCGCGTTAAGTCCATCACAAAATCACAACATTATCGTTATTGTTACCAACCCCTTCATACAAACGGCATCACATCATTCGAATGGTATGGCACATCAAGAGAGGAATCAGCGAAAAACATTAGTGGACCATACGAACCTGCCTAGAGGCAGTGTCCTATTGCCATTAAACTTTAATCGAATTCTTTGGTTGCTTGCTCACCCCGCACAAGAACTGAGGACAACATATAGCAATGCACACTGTGTGAAGCTTAGTAGGTACAATTTAACTACAAAAAGTTAATGTCCGGTTAAATAACTCCCACAAAACCGTACAATTTACTCTACAAAGCTCACAAGTTGCCTGCATTTTCCTCTCCACTGGGGGATAAGTTGTATTCATTCGTAAGTATGCAAATTCCAACCAACAATAGCAATCACAGTCAAACACAATATAAACCTTTAATGTTGCTTTTCTACAACAACTTACATCCATCTAATGCAATAGTCAACCAGGGTAGAAATACTGTTTTTACACTTTTACAACCAAAGGGATTATTACGTGATGGTCACAGTTAGTTAGAGCTTGGGACTGCCACTACACTGCCTCTGCTGACTTTAATCGTGATCACGATGAATGATATGATATATCATCCTCTGCGACATCCTTTCAGTCATATCGGAGGTACAATCGTGAAGGAAACTCTTCCCACTACCTGCCACCAAGTGACTTACTTGCTCTGAAAACCTGAAAAACTTACGCGGAATTCTTTATTTTACCGAACAATGGACTGGTGTTTTGTTAAATAGCTACTTGATACTTAGCACAAAGAGTTATTCACACGGATACACTCTTTCATTATGTGTACAGTCATTAAGAAAACTACAAGAATCACGAAAACATACGAACGTAGAGTTCTTCCTCCAAGCAACTTTACTCAAGAGGCACCTTCATCATCATCATCATCCCAGACTTTGCATCATTTCAACCGGACGCATCAAGAGTCAGTTCCTTATCATTGTATTCAACGATCTGTGGTGGAAATAATCAGACACGGGGATTATCTGGGGTATGTGCAGTATCAGTAGTATTATGTGTGTGTGAATAGATATTGAGTGTATGAACAATTATTGTTTCATTCAAGTAATAATTATCATCTCAAAACAAAATTAGCAAGGGCAACTACAATAGTCTCATTAGATATGCGATTATGTCTATTATTAGAGTGAAGGAGTATCCGTATTTCAATGGTTTTAGTGTAATAAGTTACATGCAACGAGTCGAAGTCTTGTAAATGGATTTATAACTCTGGCACTGCAACTAGGAAAAGAATGGAAATAACACAGATAAAAACTTCTGTAGAAGTAATGCTAAGTAAAGTTACATTTACAGTCAAGTGCTAACCAGAATTAATGCCAGACAGGGATTAATGATTGTGCGAAAAGGTTGTTGGTATTTAAACACGAAAATGGATTGGTCTGGCCATAAATCACATCAGGAATTTCTTCGTTACTTACAAGTTTCTTTCTCACGGAGCGTTTAACTGCCACATCAGCAGATCAGCTTGTTTGAAATGATTTAAACGATCGCTGCCGCTTTTCAATCGCTGCACGTCAACAATCACGTAAATTTGTGTGTGATTCATTAAACAATTAAGAAGATAGTAGAAAGCATGAAGAATCAGAGATGAGGATAAGAAATGCAGCGCAACACTGCAACACTTGTGTAAAACTACGCTTATCTTTGTGTTCTTGCCAGTTGCAACTTGCAATTTACCATTTTATCAAGAACAAAATTGCAGTTTAGTTTACACGAGATCGATATGGTTAAGATTCGATTTTATAAAAAAACACCTTGTTGTGCTCATAGTCAGTTTAATGTTGTTGTTAACAAAAGCCATAAAGATTACTTTCAAAATTTTGACAGGAAAATAAGGTTAATTTCAAGATAGGTGCCTACTTTTATAACAGTCATGCTACTTATGTGAACCACTTGAACCTAAAAAACTATTTTACGTCTAGTCGATTCTTCACATCTTCTAGTAAATTGTAAGCATCAGTACAATGAACGTCCTCCACGGAGGAAGAATGCGTTCAAGCTTTCAATGTGTAATAACACTGCAAGTAATATAAATACATAAAATTACTTTAAAGACTCGCTAAGCAGGTCTACTGCGATTTTGCTCATCAATGCGTGTCGCAAAACTGCACAAAAATACATTTGACTTCGCTTCTTTTGATTAAACTCGCAGATTGGAGATAAGTCTTGCTGAATGACGCTGAATTACATGAATGAATGATTAATGCAATTCAAGCTTTACACCGAGTTGCACAGAATTTTATGTTTTAGCAAAAAATGTAGTGCAAGCATAAAAAAAACTTTACTCGCAAGCAGTGCAGAAGCAGCGTCCACTTTTAATCCCATGTTTGACCTGCCACTGCTGCATTTAAGATTAATAATAACCCCCATCGTGTTGAAATAATACCAACACTTAAATAACAAGACCGTGGGCGAGGTAGCGATAAATTAGTTTAATAAATTGGTGTAAAATTACTTCATCTCTGGTTTTACACGAGTTGTTGTTGAACAAGGGACTTTTATTGTCACTGGGAGATGCCAATTAAATCCAAGAACCCAACATGTGCAGACACGTACCAGCAGGAATGAAATGATAGCGAAAGCTCTCCCATAAAAATATGAATATATGTCTGTAATAAATAAACGCTGCATGCTTAATGTATAGCAATCGTAGCACGAGATAAATTATGCCGTTCCATGCGCTAAACTATCTTCATACGTAAATCCACCTTCGTACGTAAACCCACCTTCCGTTCTTTTAAATCCATGTAAGCCAAAGTTTATTCCAACTAGAGCAATTACGTAGATGAGTTTAAGCAATAAACAATTCAAGTGAAATGTGAAATAACTTCACGAAACGAAAAACATCGCGCACGTTCACTGGCAACTGGAATTCAATTAACCTACCTTTAGCAGACGTGATTATTACCAATACCCAATTTACTCTGCTTTTTGTATGTCAGAGTCATCACACCAGGTGTACCCTCCTAAACTCCTAACTCTGCTCTTGCTTATTATTTAGCAACCTTAATTTACCTCATATACCAAGACTGGTAGATATACGCATAGATTATTCAACTCTGTACTGTGAACTGTAGCAAAAGGTTTATATTTAGTCCACCTGACAAGGCTGCATGCAATGCCATCATTGTTATTACTTAGCTAAGTGTCATAACTCTCATTTCCATGCGTGACTCCCCGTGTGTGACAATGCACCGATTGTTCAACTTTACTGAATGTTATGTCATCTGAATTTCCACCTGTACACAAATGTCGTACGTATCATTGTTGGTGTGTAATGTGTAATTGTGATTGCTCACTGCACTATTAAATTAACCGTCTTTTTGTATGCATCTACGTGCCTACGTATGCTACCTACCAACTTCCAACCTCCAACTATTATGACACTTCTCAAATATGGGACAAAAATACTCCAATATGCCCTGTAGATATTTAGGCCGATCTGTTACAAAAAAACTAAGAATAATGTCAGCTATTTTTCATCTCACGATGAATTTCTCCTATTCTTTCTAACAATATCACAGTTACATTTTGAAGTTGGGCTAAACCTCATCATCATCATCATCATTTGGTTGATCAGAGACTCTCATCAAACACTTCTCCATTACATGTCACACACAACACCACCATTCATCACAATACCAGAATGCGTGATGGAGAGGAAAGTGTTTTATTCAGATCGTCATTTCCTTTAAAGTGAAATTAGTCCTCCCATTGTTAATTACAAATATAAAAGAAAGACTCTCATCGTCTATCGCAATAGAAATCTTTCCAGTCTGTATGGAGCCGAAGTGCTTCGTGATATATACGACTAGGTTGTTCTGTGTGTAGTAAAATTATGATGTTATATAGTCGTATAGCATAATAATATGTTCCATCTCAGTGAATAGACTTATGCATACGGAACAGTGTACAACAATTCTAACGAATCTAACCTCCTTCATACAATAAAACTCAACTAGGATAAGACCACTCCACATGTGACTTTATACACAATTATAATTTAAATGAATAAATCACTCAGGTAGGGTAAATTATGGTACGTGTGGCTCACCAGTAGGATTGATAACAGGAGAAGTATATAGCAGCATAACATCCTTAATACTCTCTCTCTCTCTCTATCTGTTCTCTGGTTAATATGATTCTGATCTAGGATAGTAAGTAAGTAACTTAAAAAGTCTGGTACCCATTTCACATACTCACGGAGGATGATACAGTTGGGGATTACGTAGGGTTGAAAAACAATGCAAGTGTGGTAGGGCTGCCAAAGGTGGTTGGAGAGTTTTTCTCGACCAAAAAAGCAAACTTCCGGAGACGAGTCCTTCAACCAAAGTAAAAGCCCCTGCTAAATCCAAACTTTCAGTTTTTGACAATGCTACGAAACTCTTCCCCACATTAAATTACTGCCACCACCTACAACTCTACTACAACTACTCCCTCGCGTATATCATCTTCAGCTTCTCTGGGGTTAGGAATTACGAAGCAAAGCGCTGTGTAGTTATTTTACTTACCAGACGTTTTGTCCAGCTAAATTATTCCTTTTTTGGAAATTAAATTATCGTTTAGAAACTCATGCTGTGACTAATCTCCAAATAAATCCTAAAATGTGCTACCGTCTCTGCTGCGTATTAAAAATTACAATACACAATTACATTTCCTTTACCAGTGAATTTCAGTTTGAACATCTTTATTTGAGTATGTGAGTAAATACTCGTCCTGTGGTTGAGTTGAGTTCTGTTTGCCTTAAGTGTGAAATTCGTACCACAGTGAGAGTCATTTTTCATTGTCAATGACGAGTTTTTGTGTAAAGATGTTTTATTGGGAAAATGAGCTCAATTAAGAGTTATTTTAAACCCTAATTGTCTGCTGGTGGCAGTCGTACCAGAGAGTTAGCTTTACACAGAAGCCTTAGTTTTGTACTTACTTAACGACTACCCAGCCAGCAATTACGCTTTTTGCATGGAAATCGAGAGGCACAACGAATTAATGAAGTGTTAAGAAATACGCACTCATAAAATCTAATCTATAAAGACAAGCCACAGATTTGAATAGAGATTAGTTAACCACAAGATGCCTCGAGTAAATGAAAGTGGAGGTAGTGGAAGTGCAGCAGAAAGAAAAAGACACCCTTCAGACTCCGAAAATGACCCGAAACGAAGCAAATTCAATCTGAAGCTCGAAAAAGTCTCAAGTGGAAGTGGAAATCGGAGTAAAAGTTTAAGTTCTGCTGGTGCGAGTCTCAAGTCATTTCTCTTCCGAAAGAAATCCAGTAAAGTCAAAGACTCCTCATCTTTGGAAACGGAAAATAGTAACAAGCCATTCGTCAATCCAATTTCACTGGTCAACAACGACTCCTCCACCAAAAAAGGAAGCAGTAAGAAATCAGGCTCCTTCTCATGGAAAGGAGGAGGAAATAGGAGCGACCTTCTTCCTTCCACAAGAGAAGAAGACCTGCCACAAATGGAAGAAACACACACAGATGAAATCTCATATGAAAACGGAAACCAAATCTCAGGACGAACACCTTTAGGAGGGTCTATGAAATCAAACCTCTCGCATTCCTCAGCAACTCACCTACATCTCCAATCCTCGTCAACAAACTCTTCTCACCAACCTCATCTCCACAATCCCCAAAACCAACAGCGATTTGTCTCAGTTCCCAAACCCATTCCGGGAGATCGGGTTGCATACAATGATCCTCATCTTCACAACTTCCACTTGCAAGGACTCACTCCGTGTTACTCTCCAAATAAGAAATTAATATTTCGTCCAACAACCTACCCTCCTCCTCCTTATGACCAAAACGTCCAAAACAACAACACCAACTTTCCTCATCCAAATTTCCAACATATTCGCAACGGTCATTACCAAAACAACTTGTCTATGAGAAATGAACCCCCCAGCAATTACGGAGGACCTAGAGGACCTACTCTTACGCACATCCGTGGACCATTTCCACCTCCACGACTTATCCACCAAAGTCTCACAGTCCCACGAATGACATCACAAGCACAACACCACCACCACCAATTTAATCCTCGGCCACCACCCTTCGTCGTCCGTGCTCCTAATAATGAAAATTACATGAATCAAGTTGGTTCCTTCAAGCGGAATAATTTCCCAAGTCACAGTCCAGCAGGAGGAATGGCGAGACCCCATCATCCGCCTCACAACATCCCTTCCGGAGACAGATTAGCACATTATCATAATAATGGCCAGTATTTGCATGAGAATAATGGAGAACACGCGCTTCAAAGAAGGAGTGCCAATACCCACGTAAATCAAGGAGACAACCATCCTGTGCCCAAACAACGAAAGTCTTTGTTAATGTCTTCGTCAAGTGTCTCCGGAGGAGGAGGAGGAAGTATGAGGAACTTAAATGATCACGAGTATGAGAACATCTCTCTTCTCGGAGTCCAATGGAGCAATCTCCAAAATGAACACAAGTTACCGAGAGTTCCTCCAGTTGCTACTCAGCGTATTAAAGTAGAGCAGATGAGAAACATAAGCAGTAGTTGTAGTAATCTAAGCAGCAGCAATTATAACCACAGAGTCAGTAGAAATGTTGTTGGTGGGAGATCGTACAGCAGATCTCCCGAGTCTCGAAAGTCTCTTCGTGTGTCAAGAAGTGACAGTGACAGCTCAATTCCTTGGTTTCGCTGGTTTGTAAGGTATGCACACATGAGATATCAATCTACTTCACAAAATGTTTAATGAGTTTCATTTGAGGTTTTATGGCTCTTGTAAGTACACCAAATCACTTAAGCTATTTGGCAACCATTTACACACACACAGGAAACCGATCCACACAACCTCTTATTTGTTGTACAATATCCATAAATCCATGTTTGGAAAGTTTGTGGCTACCCTCTCTCATAAATTTACACACAGGTTGTAAGTATATTGTATAAAGTGTCGGTAGTCTGTATCTACAGTCAAGTGGTCAAGCTAGTTGTTAGTTGTAAATTTTTTCATCGCTGACATTTATCCTTTGATGGGATGTGCAATTAGTCCCATATTTGTCTTGGTTGTCTTATGAATTATTCTGGTTCAGCTTTGGGATCAACTTGCTGTTCGATTCAAATGCATTTTGCACGCACATTCCTTCTATGGTCGCAGTTTTACTAGAAGCGTGGATAACTAAGCTAGCATAGATGAGATCTGTATGAACAGGAAACTACAATAATAATGCAATAAGGAGAATTTAGGTGGATGCTCTCAGTTACCTACTTAACTTCCTCAATAGTCTACATTTGGCAGTAGACTGATCATCTAAATTATTCGTGAAAAATTGAGATACTACAACAGATATGATTTACTTCAATAGCTTTTTTACACGAGACTTCATTCGCCGTTTTATCTCGTAAACTGCAAGTAGATTGCTAGTGCAGATTAGACCTGAATCGAGTTCCAATACAGACACGGCTACTTACTTGTTGCCGTGCCCTATGCGTTTGTGTGTCTACACTTGCAAAACTCTCCTTTCTTTACTCTGCGGATAGATTTATTATTGTGATATCAACTGCAGATCAACTGCACTAGGCCACAGACAGTCAGACTACCTGGTCAATTGCAGCTTCACATGAAATGCCAAATGCCAACAATAACCTTTATTGCAAAAGATAATACGTGAGGTTAAGATATAGTCACACACCCCCACTAACTTAAATTACCGGTTGAGGATCATCTCATCATGTTCTGATACGATGATCGTCTAGTCAGACGGGTTTTGTGTTCACAGGGTGAAATTAAATGTCCTCTTGCCTCTCCTCTCTGTTGTGTGCAAAATGTGGATGAAAAAAGTAAGACAAAATATGAATTCATATTTATTTCTCTCCCCAAGGGATTTCTGGCTCTGCAAACTCTCATTCAAGTAGAATGAATCTTAACGGTAAAAGAATGTGTCTTCGGACAAGAGCGAAGAGACCTTCTATCTCTCTCTACCTCATCTTATCCTACTCCACATTACACATTATGAATGTGTGAAGATGATTGCTTCTCGTTAAAAGGAGTGTGTCTACCTCTTAACATTCTTTTCCACCAGCGTCACTCTCTTCACATTCATTTTACACAGAGTGTACGATGATTGATACCCGTTAAAATGAATGGGGTTGTTTATTACCCACTTAGATATGCAAATGATAACCCCTGACCAAGA
>JAQGBV010001183.1:0-17429 GCA_034698685.1 Isotomurus pseudopalustris
ATTATGTCCCTATTGATTTTAGATTTTAATGCGTTGTGTTGTGTGTTCATTTTTCTAATTATGATAATTATGTCTTTTCGTATTAGGCTGTAGGGCACAGCAGGGTAAAATTTATTATACGGGATTTTTTTCACGTTATAATTATTATAAGTTACACCTTCAACCCCAGCCGATCAAAACTTAAGTCAAATTGATAGTAAAAAGTTTTATGAATGGTATCTAGTGTCATGTGCATTTGATTTGAAATCTGCCATGAGTGGGTAAAATGTTGTATGCAGATAGTTGATATTACTGACGCAATGTGTAGGATATGGAAAAATTGTCTGTTCACGAGACTTATTCTCTTCTTTGCCAATATTGCCAATACATCAGAAAGACTTGTACATGCGACTGTGCGGGGAATAAACAGAAAATGGGACTAATTTAAAACCAACAAACGCAAGTATCAGAATTATTGCCCCAGCAAGACATAAGATTTCATGCGTAAAGTATCATTGAAAGATGAAAATAAAAAGAAACGCTACGTGCAGAAATAAGTGCATGATTGAGCTAGTTAAAGTAGATCGACTTTTTACACAGCAATAGTATAAACTGTCTCAGTCGTGTATTTTATTGTGTAGCGTATCAGTGTCTAGTATTGTCTAGTCACATTCAGATTCAGACATACACGAGTCTGCAGCCGCAGCTTCTATCCTTCGGTGGTCTTATGGAATATTATGTGGCACAATGCTTTCTGAATCTGAACTAGTTGAGTTGTATAATAAGATCACCTTTAATTTTCTCATGAACAAATTCATACTTACCATCTTAGGCTAGGTACGAATAATGAGTAAAATGGAGAGTACTATTTATTTGCTAATTAGTATTTGAATAGGAAGGAAAGGCATAAGGTACTAAGCGATGGAGGACACTACTACATACAAACAACCACATGCGAACAGAACAGGTGCTCTGTCAGCTCCGTGCTCCTACTTTAGTTATGTATGTGTAGTCCTTTTGATGTCTGATAAGTTAGTTTAGTTACTACAACAGTGTGAAGTGGTGTGCCTGCCTGTGAGTAAATTACAGAGCAAGAGCATGCGAATTTTCATCTGGAGGTTCTCATAATATTTATGAGCATTGGGAGTAGTCACATTCATCAATTAATTCGTAGCTGGTAATTAGTATCATCCATCATCCTTTGTGTCACTCAGATAGAAATGCGAAAATTGAGACGAATGTTTTCTCTCGTAGGAATTTGTCAAGTCCAACTAACACATAATTAGTTCGTGGATACTTGTACGTGTTTTTATCTAGTGGACTATTTGGAAACCTAAATATTGTGTATCAACCACTCAAGACTCACGAACATAGTTAGCTTCACTTCACGTATTCTGCTCGATAATCTTCTATGTTTTAATGCTATTAAAGGGTTAATAAAATTATTTAGTTTCTTTGTATGAACTGTGCTAGCCTTTATGCATTGAGCTTAGTTGTATGTCACTTTATCACGATAAGTGTAATACCTATATATAACGCAATAATATTAAAGATAGCATAAGATTAACCTCGTACTCAACTTGAACTCAGTGCTGTTGTGCTTTACCTGAAATGGATGGCTTTTGCAAATTTTGCGTGAGATCTATTTTATTTTGGTATATTTCAGTCGTGCAAGCATATAAGGCTTCCTAGTTGTTAAAAAAATCACTTCAGACTTCAGAGTCTATATGGCTTCCTTATTTTTATGCTGTCATTGGAAAACAATAATTTGATTTTTATGACGTAAATGCTGTATTTTACTGTACTGTGTTATTTAATAATATAAACTCACACTGATCATTTGTGTGTTACTGAAATATAAAATCTCAGCGTTTGCTATTGAAAATTTCTAAGAATAGACGCCTTTATGAAGCTTACAGTGTGGATTACTAATTATTAGCATTCGAAGAGAATTGGACGAAGTTTTATCGTGTAGTAGAAAAGTATGCAATTGACATTTAATTAATTTTCTCTATGTTTGATGTGTAGATGGTGATGATGAAGTCGGTAAGGAGTTGACTGAAGAGATTCAGCAGAGAAGTGGAACAAGAGGAAGCAGTGAAACTACAAGTAGTACAATGGCTGCCACTACGACAAATACCTTTGTGGATAGAATTGACCCTTTTGCGAAGCGATCTTTGAAGAAGAAGCAGAAAAAGTCCCAAGGGTCATCCAGATATCATCAAACGAATGAGGCGGATCTGGCGCCCCTTCCGTCATTCAAAGGTACACCTGAAAGATTCCTTCAATGAAATATTTAATGTTCACTCGTCTACGTGTCTATTTAATACTTGAGGTAGTCTATAATTTGTAGTGGCTATTTTAAGGTGACAGATATTGCTTTGTCCTACAGCTCGTGACTAGAATAAGAATGATTGTTGATTGTTGCAAGTGTCGAACTTGTAGTGTAAAGTCCAGTTCCGAATGAAAGTAAAAAAGTTCCAGGAATATTACTGACAGTGCTCATAAGAAACCATTATGTTATCAACCGTACAACAGATTTTCTACCCATCTTGACAATTTTTAATAATAATTTGAAACATATTTATTTTACCTGTTAGTGCGTATAACTCAATAATTAAGTAGCCAATGAGTTTTCAGGGTTTACTTGATTGCAGAGATTTTTATCAGATTCTGTGACTGACTGGTCGAATTTGTATTTATGAACTGAACTGATAACTTTATTTAACTATTATTTAGCCCATATAGAATAAGAATATTCTTATTCTATGGATTTAGCCAACAAGCCATCCTTCTTGTTTCACATTTTGTCTTTCATTTGACTGATGTCTTTATTCCATGGTTAAACCAATTTCGAAAGGTTTCAGAATGCGCATCTCCAAATATGCAAACCTACTTAGCTGTGCTAGGACTGTGAGAACTTTTGTATAATTTCGTTCATTTACCTGACTTGATGTTACTTACATCAAGAACTGGGTGAAGAATCTCATACCGCGAATTAAGACACACCTGCGTAGGAGAAATTCCTCATGTCCTTTCCAGTCGAATCAAGCTAGCCCGAATGAAAAAAATTAATGTGTGTGGGAGTTAGCTCTCATATAGTAGTAACTAGTAACTAGTAAAGTTGAGTGTGATCGTATTGCATTCCTTTCGGTCATTTGTCAGCACACAACCCTAAATTATTTGGGCCCAAAAGTGTTCTAATTTTGAATGTATATTTATTCTAAAAACAATGCAAACACGGTATGGCATTCTAATACTCGTTTGTACTTTGTAAAAAGAGTGTTGTTTTGCGATGGCAGCTGTGGAAATGTATTTCCGGGGGTAAACGGTAGTGCAGGATGGTATTTAAAAGAAATTAAGTCCCTGTATTATGGTTTTGAACAACATCGCATTTTCATTTCAAACAGTAGGGGAAAGATACAGTATGTTTTTCTGTTCTCTCCAGAGTTGAAGCTTTCAATGCAAGAAAATATTATTTTGTAGATTTGGTAGTTGATGCGTTTTTGGAGAAAGCAAAAAAATTTGCGAATTAAAACAAAAAGAAAGCCAAGTAAAAAGAGAAAGCAAGTCGTAAGTTTGCTTGTTGGCTTACAGGGCTTACACACAGCTTAACTAAATAATGAGACTAGGACAACAATTCACTTACTATACACACACAGGCATGACACAATATTTCATCTACGGTGTATACAGGCAAATCAGTATGGAATTGGACTTATTGGACATAGCAGTAATAGTAAGTCGTTTAACTAATGACCGTAAGCATTTCAAGTACCTGTATCCCGAGTATATAAGTACAGTAGAAACAGCACTGTGTATTTAGACTGTAGTTAAAGTGCAACGGCAGTTAGCAATGATGCACCGTTCCAACTAGTGTGAATTGGAGTATAGTAAACATCATGTTGGAAATGAATGGATTGGAGTCATCGGAGAGATGAGATCTAACCGCCCCTTTCTCTCTGTAAGAAAATACTGCTGCTCGTGTTCTCACGGTGAAGGCAACGATGAAAGTTAGTGGCAAGGAGAGTTGGTGAGAGCTTAGTGGGATTTTAGATAGGATTTAGTTTGTAGTCTGTAGAAGGTAGACGAAAAAGGTAGAAGACGATGATACTCTTTTGGAGACTACCAGGTTATGTCAGTTTAGTTAGGAGTTAGGAGTAGGAACGACTACACCAAGCAACTTCAATCTCTTCGCTTAGTCTGGAATCGGGTAGGATCGGATAGTAGTCCTTGTGTTCGGGTATCGGTTTTTCGATTGAAGAATTTCTTGCCAAGAACTGAACTCAGTGAACAGTTCTGGCCAGCTTTGCTATGAAGGTAGCACGCAGATCTCATGTTCTTCTGACTGAGTCTTTTATTGTGTAAGCTGTTTTACACACACTATCCCAAGATACCCGAATGCTCTGTAGTTAGAGCTGTTCGGTTAGAACTAGACATGCACTCAACTGATGGTGAAATTTCGAAGAAGAATGCCGGGGAGTAGGGAAAGTAATAGTGTGAGAGTAAGCTAACCGCATCCGTCCCATCCTCCTACAGCTCAGAAATGCTGTGAAATTATGAAAATGACTTTTCTCTACGTACGTCACAGTCACAATCGACTTCAGCACAGATTTGCTACTGATGGAAACATGCTTTTGAATAAAACACACCACAGAAAGATATGACAGCAAGCAGGCATTTATAAAGGTGGCTGTTATCGTGTTGTTGCTTGGCTCAATATTTGTGTGCACAAGCACAACTCAGGTTTAGGTATCTCAACCTATTTCTAACCTTACTACTTTCCTCGGGACTTGTCTTATCTACCTTTGTAGCTTTATTGTTACTTTATTATATGCAGGTTCAATATTAGAGTTAAAATAAAAATTGTGATACGTAAAATGTATATGACAGTTGACTACCTAGGTAGGTATCTGACCACAGTTGACAGTACTTAATAGTAATAATATGTAAGCTTCGTTACAGCAATAGACAATAGTAAACTTCAGTGGCCAAGAACTGAAATGAAAACCTTCATCTCATTCAAGGAATCTGAAAGCAAGTGTACATGAAGTTCAGAAGACCAGAAAGGTTTGACATTGTTTGCTTTAATGCTCACTTTCTCCTTTCTCTGACTATAATTGGATCCGATGACTATATACGAAGTGAAAGGCAGATATGACTTATGCTGTCGCTCTCCAGTTCCTTCCTGTATGTTGCGATTATTGTTATACTGCTACACATAATAATCATAGGCTATAATAATAATATAAGCATCAATATTTTGTAGAAGAACCTAACTTGTCTGTTATGTATTGCGAGCATTTAAATGGCCACAATAGCTGAGCTATAAGAATGTATCGGAAGTCGATATTCGATAAACTTACTTCTTTCCACGCAGCTTAGAGTTTCGCATTTTAGGTGTATTAACAAAGATGTCATATAGTGGACATATCAACGTGTGACTGTGCTGTTTTTTGTGCGCAAGAAGAGTAATGACTTAATTGGTATCATTTATCTACAGAGTAAGATTGTAATTGCTCTAGTCTTAGTCTGTGTTGAAATCACCCAGTGACGTAAACATTCCAGAATTAGGATTCACAGTCCAGTCCAGTTCAGTCGGTGGGGTTTAGGGTTCGTTCCTCTTTCCTGTGCTCAATTGTCAATACAGAATTTGATGTTTTAGGTACATAAATGTTTGGTTTAGTAATGTCGCACGGAAGGTTTAAAAAACTGCGGCCAGAGGTTAAATAATGCAGTTCTTCATCACTCTTCGTTTTAGTTACTTTTTACTTCATTTTAATATCATGTAGGTCGAGTAAGTCTAAAAAATGTCCTGTCGTATTAGAAGATGATCTGACTGACTTTGTTTGTATTTTTACAGATGTGCCACCAGCAGAACACGAGGAGTTATTTATAAGAAAACTACGCCAATGTTGTATAGCCTTTGATTTTCTTGACCCTGTGGCGGACTTGAAAGGGAAGGAAATAAAAAGAGCAGCGTTGAATGAGTTAGTAGATTACATCACGGCCAACCGTGGTGTCCTCACGGAACCCGTCTATCCAGAAATCATTCAGATGGTAAGAGATTTCAGTCTTTTTATGCTCTTCATCTCCTTCAGTCTTGAAATAGGTTCAGTTCTTTACTTTTCCCCAAGTTCCCTGGAAGATCCTTTTCCCTTGCTGGTCTAAAAAGAAAGAAAGTACATTGGAAAAACGAAATTGTTGTATTTTGTATTGGTAACATCTTGCTGTCCCTGTCTTTGCAAGATCTTTTGATCTTGCTTTGCAGAACCTTCTAAAATATATAATGTAGGAGAACACATGAACAATGCGTTTGAGAGGATGTTGCTCATGAAGTGTTCTTAACTTGGTGAAGTAGAAGTTGAGATTCTTGTATGTGAGTTGTGTTTCTGATTATGCTTTCTCTTTCGAATTATATCTAAAGCTCCCATCGTCTGATACAAGTCTCTCGCATCTCACAATAAGGGGTGAAAGTAACACGAGCGGTTCCTGTGGTAGAAAGACTTGGTAATTGCTTTCACTTGAGATGGGAAGTGTGGCGAAGGAACTCTTAAATTGAAATAGTATATAGTCCTCTCTCTTCGCAGTTGAAACCTCTTGATTTATGTTTTGAGTTTAAAGTTTAAACTTATACATGTGCGCTCATGTTTGAAATCCTGAGAGTTCGTAGAGAAAGCTTTTACCCTGAAATGGCAGACATCGGTATATTGTGGTTAGTTGGGTGGGTAGGCAGTAGTAGGCACTAATACTGTAGGTACTCGTAACTTTTACACTTTCCACATTTAGCCGCCATCATTTTACCTGTCTGACATGTAAAGGTGAAAGAGATTAAATCTGCTGCTCTTACAATTTGTTAATCGACAATATAGTCGGATTGCGTGCTGAATCTTATTTCTATCCTGGAGTGAACGATGAAAGAAAAAGCTGCTTGTCGATTCATTTGACGAGATGTGTTTCTAATAATACCTCACTCACTCTTCCCAGTCTGCAAATTTGTTTCCATTTAAGGAAAGAGTGAGTTTTAAACATTTTATGTTTGCATCCAGATCCAGAGACACTATATAGTGTATTCTGATACTATGTAGTTTTCATCAGACAACGCCTCTTGATGCTTCGTGTCTTATTTTTAGCCTTTTATTCGTGTCGTTTTTTCTTTTATTCAATCTTTTTATCTCTATTCACGCATTACACGGAGTAGGAAGAATAGTGTTGGAAATGGCATGTTGTTTGGTGATGCTTTCCTGTCTTTACTGATAATGTCGATCTGTGTGAGCATTTTAATCTAATCTAGGGTACAGTAAAAAACACAAATAGGTAGGTCGTAGGTAGATCAACGTTTGAAAGGACGAAAGGAGTGACGCAGCATAGGGGTCTAAGAACCTGAAAGAGAAAGTTTTTGTTAGATTCTGATTCGACAGGAACTATAGGAAGTTGGATGAAGAGTTGACGTAAGAAATTCGTACGACCTTTTTCTGGATAGATTGCTAAAGATTATACCGTGTTCTTGTCGAAAGATTGAAGAGTGTAGCAGAGTTGGATGGAGAAGTAGCTGCATTGAGTTGTGGAAAGTTGTGATCGTAGGATTTTGTGAAAGTCCTGGTGGAAAGCGTAGCATGAGTGAATGTTGAAAGCAGACAACCTCTGAAGAAGAAAAGTCATTGTAGGAGGAGGGTGTTGTCTCTTGTCTCTCGCTCCTTTCACTTACCATTTGCCGTGTAGTAATAGTAAAGTGAAAGAATTTTATTAGGACTTAAAAGCTGTTTTCAAGCCGATGGCTTTTTTGCTAACAAGAGGTTTTTATATACTTAATCCTTACGGCTACCTGCCTGTGTGGATGGATGATGGGGTTAGTTAGTGAGGGATGCTGATTGCGTGTGAAATCAGTATGAAGCATAGCACTGTAAAGTCAGTCAAGCAGTATATTTTTTTAGCACTTAATTGAACGTAATTGCTCAGTCACTTCAATTCTGGTATAGCTAAGTGACCTAGGGCATTATTTTTGTTTAGGCAGTGTTGAGGAGGTGGCAGGATAGAGTGAAACTGGAGAGATGTTCAACTAGAAGCATTATTCTGTTATTTACAAACAACATATGAAAGGGAATACATAGAAGAACCGCAAATCGAGTGAGAAAGAGAACAGCAGGGTTACGATGAATCTAAACACACGTTATTGCAGATCTAGGTTTTGCGGGGTAAAAGAATACCAATAAATCTGGAATTTGAATTGGAAAAACAATCGATTCATGCAGAGGAGATGAGAAAATGGACTTCTTTGAAATTCATCTGGCGTGTTTTAGGTATTTTTCATTGTAATGAGTTTTTCGTGAAGAAACTAGTAGAATTTCGAGGGGGCTATTACCTGAGGTATTCTTCTTTGCCTTCGTTCACATTGACAAAGTGCATTACTTTTTATTACCAGTAGCTTTTAATTCTTAATTACAGATCTCCGTTGATCCTCGGTCATGTACACCCAATAGACAATAAGGAAACCATTTATTCGAATTTCGGGTGGAAGAATAAAAATAGATCTAGCTAAGCTATGAAACAGTTATTCCGTTGCTTATGTGAAGGTGAAAGCATACTGTTGCTAATCTTGCTTAGCATCTCAAGATGCCAGCCAGTTGAGAGTTGGGAAAGGAATTGTCATTTTGTCATTGATAGTATGAGCACTTGAAAACCTGAAAATCTAAAATTGAAGTACATGCTTATATTCACTTCAATTATGTTTGCTCAGTTACGTCTTACGTCATTTCACTCGAGTGTCTCGTTATGTTATTCGACAATCAGTAAAGTATATGAATCTCCATGGGCTAATATTTTGTGTCTTTTACATTACAGATTGCTCGAAACTTGTTCCGAGCGTTACCGCCTAGTGATAATCCAGACTTTGACCCAGAGGAAGATGACCCTACATTTGAAGCGTCTTGGCCTCATTTACAGGTGAACTTGAAAACTCCAAAGAACTTAATATTGATTTTTAGTCAACACTCGCGTTAAGCAAAATAAACTTTTGTACAAAACTTCCTAATTTTTTCTTTTTCCCTAAGTAGTGTGGTGGTAATTCTTCCAAGAACAAACACATAATATCTCAATATTTACTTTTTAGTCATACTTACGATGTTACGATTAGCCCACAAGAACAATAAGTATAATAGTAGGAACATTAACTTTGAATGAGTAAACATTTAGGTTCTGTTTTTTCTTGTTCTCATTGATTGACATTGGCAAATGGGCTCGTTCGCAAAGTATGACTTTCTTTTGTGTCCGGGATCTTTACTTAATGATTCCTAGTGGATCGTTGAGTAGCAAAACAAGAGGCTAAGCTTATTTGTCTTACGGTGGTACATAGAAAAAGAACTCTTGCCTCAGTTACATACATAATGTACTACTTACTTACTGAATTCACGATTCTGTCCACAGAGTTGTTCTTTTGCTTGATTACTTCCACCTTTTCAATTTCGTCTTGTGTTCATCCATCTTTGGCAAAAGTTTGTGTTGCTGCCTCAACTTCTCTGATGTGTATTTACTGAACTCACACTTGATGTTTGATTGGTATTATTTCAGTTGGTGTACGAATTCTTCCTCCGTTTCCTCGAGTCCCCAGACTTTCAACCCAGTATTGGGAAAAAAGTTATCGACCAAAAGTTCGTCCTACAGGTACTGTTCAAGGAAGCAAGCAACATTTCTTTTCTGCGTTATAATTCATGCTTCAGAAACATGTATTTAAGTCTACAGACTTATTGTGAAATGTACTAAAACTGGAGCTGGTATCCTTGTAGGTACTACGTCAATTCCATAAGCAGGATGAAAGCTCGTTTTTAAGGCGGATTAGAAATGGCATGACAAAGTTAGTGAATGCTGTATAACCTAATTCTACAAAGAATTACGGGCATAAAGGGAAAAAATCGGATCTTCCAGAACTGTAGTTATGTGTTTTCTATTACGGGGATGACGAGATTTAGGACGAGAAACTACACGAATACTGGCAACTGGAGAACTAGTTTTTGTAGGGCCATTAGAGTGTAATAGTATAAAGGTTGCACTGCATTTTGAGTGTGTGGATAAGCAAACAAGAATTGTCTACAAAAAAGAAAATGATGCTGTATATTTTGGCATGCCCTTGCTACAGTCTTTGTTTACTCATCCATGAGTACTTCACTACCAGTGCTGGCACTCTTTTATGCATGAAGTCCTTTGTGTCCAGAATTAGTTATTGATTTCGTCCTACGCGTCTTTCTCTTCCTCCCGTGACATTACCGGAATGACCTTTTCGTATGGGACGGGTTATTATTTTATGGCTGTAAGTTATAATAAAATTGTCATTCTGTGAACCCTTACCCGACGAGAAGGAAGTGAAAGCGATGTCCGTCATGAAAGAAAAATAGCAAGATTATGTTTCTTGTTTTCTTAGGACATCTTAATTCCCTGATGGTGGTGGGCTAGCAGTATTAAATATTACGATGAGAAATCCTTGATGTTGCAGACAGACGACCTTAACTTAGGGTTAACTCTGTCATAAAGAAAGACAGGTACGAGCCTCGTGGCGTTTATATTTAGAAGTTGAAGATGCATACGTGTATCGTGTACCATACGTGAGGGTAACGGAATGCAGAGCAATAGAAGCTGATGGTTAATTAGGATTAGGGTTTATCATCTAAAATAAATATTATGAACTCAGCTATATAACTGCCGATTCTCATATTGGAGCTAGTTAGCTTTGGAAAAATTATGGCACATATTCTGAGATGTCAAGTTAAGCTGTGGTTGCAAGCATCTGTGTCATCTGTAGGGATCTTAGCTAAAAGATAAAAATAATGGTGTGCCTTCAAACTGAAGGAAATTCTTAAGGGTTGCCAGTGTTGCCAGTCATAATAAACGAATAGTGCCAAGACTTGTGGAGAAAATGCTGAAGGTAACAAGTATTGACACTGACGTTCTGTCTGATTCCCTTTATCGCAGCTCCTAGAACTATTCGATAGTGAGGATCCGAGAGAAAGAGATTTTCTGAAGACAGTGTTACATCGAATTTATGGAAAATTCCTTGGACTCCGAGCATTCATACGAAAACAAATCAATAACATCTTCCTACGGTTTATCTATGAGACGGAGCACTTTAATGGTGTAGGTGAACTTTTAGAGATCTTAGGAAGTATCATTAATGGATTTGCTCTGCCGTTGAAGATGGAACACAAACAATTTCTTGTCAAAGTCCTCATACCCCTCCATAAGGTAAGAATGGTAAGATTCACACACAAAATCGTAGGTTGTATGTGCCTCACGAAGCTGAAATTTATGTTTCTTCTGTTGATAAGACGTGGTATACTCAAGTAATTTCTCTAACTTTCTTTTATGCGGTTGAACCATGTTATTGCTGCCCTGTTTTCATAAAGAACTCATTGTTGCTTTAACAAATCAAAATTTTATCCATCTTCCCTTGTGTTTTCAATAATTCTGACTGTTAGGTGACTAGCAGCTCAGTATTATTACATTTGTTGTGACATTGAGCCTTTATGAATGACACTTTCTGGAGTTTGTAGTTGAGCTTGTCATTGCGAAACTTGTATTGAAAACTTTCTTTTAGATTAGTCGTAGACTAGAAATAAAAAAGTACTTTTCTATTTCCATGAGCCAGTGAAAAATTAATCCTTGAATGTTCGGCTGAATTCATTGGAGATGCGCACAATAATGTCTCAATTTACTTATCCAAAAATCCTAATAATCGTCAAGATTGTTTGTAGACTTGTGACCTGTAGTTTTTCATCAGTCTGAACATAGTTTAAAAATTGCTATGATGGAATTCTACAGTAGACTAACAGAACATAATTACCTCCCTAGAGAGTTATTATCGCATGAAAAAGTAGTACATTTTTCTGATCTCTCGGAGAATTTAATATTTCAGGACAAAGAGTCCTTGAATAGAGAGCTTCTCTCGAGACAGAATTCTAATCAACAATTCTAATGATAGGGTTTTTTTCTGCTTGAAGAACTTGTGATTTACGAGTATGAACGTTCTTTCATTGAGCTGTTTTAATGAATGCTTTTGGCTTTCTGGCGTAAATGTGTGTTGTGTGAAGGAATGCAATGGAGTGACTAAGTATTTATTTTATTATGGCGTAGGTTCGATGTCTGGCACTATACCATGCTCAGCTGGCCTACTGTGTGGTACAGTTCCTTGAGAAAGATGCAACTCTTACCGAACCTGTGGTTTTAGGCCTTCTAAAGTTTTGGCCGAAAACTTGTTCTCAAAAAGAGGTATGGTTGTAAACTAAGACCTTGTGTGCCGGAAAGCGTAAGAACTGTAAGAAAGAAGGGGTTATAAAATTAATTTGGCTCGATTTCAGGTGATGTTCTTGGGTGAAATAGAGGAAATTTTAGATGTAATAGAACCTACCCAGTTTGTTAAAATTCAAGAACATTTATTCAGACAGATCGCCCGGTGCGTATCAAGTCCGCATTTTCAGGTATGACTTGTTTTCAGAACGGAAACAGTAAACTGCGGACTTTACATCCGTTGTTATTCGAAAAATGGTGCTGAACTTCCTGTTTGTATTATTTCAGGTGGCGGAGCGGGCACTGTATTTCTGGAATAATGAGTACATTATGTCATTAATAGAAGAAAATAATGCAGTGATCATGCCAATAATGTTTCCGGCTCTGTATCGAATATCTAAAGAACACTGGAATCAAACCATAGTTTCACTAGTGTACAATGTCTTAAAAACATTTATGGAAATGAATCCTGATCTTTTCAACAACCTGACCACTTCATACAAGGCAGAGCGCCAAAAGTAAATTAACTCACTCAAAGTACTACACTGGAATAAATATTTGCAGCTATAGTCATTGATTGTAATTGTTTTTTCAGAGAGAAGAAGAGAGAAAAGGAGAGAGACGAGTTATGGAAGCGTTTGGGAGAGTTAGAATTAAGTTATCAAAATGCAAATAATGTAGGAAATAGTACGGAATCGTCTGCATCAAACCTTCCCAACTCCACATTGAAATAACCCAACTTGTGACGATCCTGTTTAATGTTGCAATTGTCCAAATAGGGTGTTGTCGTGGAACGTGTTTGTATGTCAGTTTATCAGCAAAACAAATCCATCTTTATGAACCTGGTTTCCTGCGATATGTGAAGACGACGATCAAATCGAATTTCAAGTTAAGGAAACGAATCTGCTGATTGACCATTCAGTTTTTACTAAACATTTAAAACTACAGTAGCATGAAGACTAACAATAGTGGTGTGTAGTAGGGTTGTGTGAAGTCGTAGAGAGTACTGTTTAGCTGACGCAGACGCATATTTACTAATTTCTGTTTGTGTTGTTCCGAGCTGTCAAGTTTTCCACGAGGCGTTCGTTTGGTTTCCAGTCTCATTTTAATTGTACCATGTTGGCTTAATTTGTATCTTCAGTTAACGCAAGTTTGTATCCATCCTTATGTACCATCTTTGAACCAATATCATCACTACCCAGTTGTGAGTTTACTGTACGTACGTAATATATTATTGAATGAAGTCAATTATTTATTGTCATTGCTATGTGCAGGAGATGTAGTTTAAGTTAGATAGACTTTGTTGATGACGTTAGTGTGAGGAGGAAAGGGTTTACCATACGAATTATTTAGCAGAAAAATAATGGTACAGACTCATTGACATGAGTTACCAAAGGATTGGTCTTTTATCATCTAAAATATGTGCCATATAATATATTTTTGGTTTCTATAATTAAAATGAGTTGGCTTATGCGGAAACCTCCATGTGTAAGGAGGAACTGGCAGTGCAAAGATCATCCAAAAACTAGGTAACTGTATCAGTAGTGTGAGAGATGTTTCTTTCAAATACCACTGTAATTCTGAACTCGATCATTTGGTTGTGGGATATAACACATACATATAAAACCTATTCTTACAGATATATGAGATTTTTTCAAGATTTGTCATCTCTGCTGTAGATGGGCACAGAGCCAAAATTATTTAAGAATGCTTACGTATGGTCTGAATGGTTCATATTAAAATTTAACGAATGGGTACTGCTGTACTGTTAATATGTTTGGCTTCGCGAGTATTTTGAGTATCAGTTCATCATAAGTCATGTTCCAAAATGAAACAAAACTTAACTACTAATATTTTAGGGAGTGAGGGGTCCGAAAAGAATGTATCCTCTTGTCGTACTTCAAACTTAATGCATACCTATCGCCCAGAATCAGAAACTGAGAGATTCGACAACCAATAGAAGGAGAATAGGCAACGTGAGTCACATAATTTGAAATGGTTTCTAGACTAAGAAAAAGACTCGACGGAGGATAAAATTTAATGTATTTTAACAAACTAACGGTGAACTGTTGTATTATGGGCATGTAGGGAAACAGACTGAAATCACACTCGTTTTAATCTTGATCGGGTTAAAAGTTTCTTGTCTTGTCAATATAATTCAGTAATTAGTATACATAGCTTAGGATAAATTATTGTACCGAAGAAAGAGTGTAAAAAGAAGTAGAAGCTCCGTATTTAAAACGGCGGATGGGTTTTACCTTTACGTGACGCTGGTTGTCGTTTATTCAGCTGAAGATGGAAGTTTTGTAAGAGAAGGAATAAGGAATATCACGATGCTAAAATTAGACTAAAAAACGTCATTTTCAATGGATGTAAGGCTGAAGTGACTTAATTGGTGTAGGACTTGCATTCGCATTTACGTTACATGTGTCACGACAAAGAATATACAAGCAAACAAAGCGACTATCATTGATCACTGTAGAGAGAATTGGGTCCGATTGAATTGAAAGGGTTGAAAGACGTTGTTTACCTTGATTCGGTTGCGTAACATAAAAAATGAAAGTAATGCTCACTTGTTGTAAACTGAAGAAAAATCATAAGAATTTTTGTATGTCTAACTACATACAAGAGAATATGGGTTTTAGATTTTAGTGACTTCTCGTAAATTCTGAGTGTACTTCTAGTAATCTACTTAAACGATAACTTAATTAGTAAATTAGAATATAAAGCAGATTAGTGTTGATCCAGCAAACTAACGATTTCAATAAGAAAACTCACAAATACAAGCCGATTCGCAAGTAATAATTAACATTTGAGTTGGGTTACAGAAGAACAAAACGAGTTTAAGTTACTTCTACTGCATTCAGGGAATTAGTAAGTATAAAGATTAGTGAATTGCAAACGCAGAATGTTATTTGATTGCTGTGTACAATTGAAATCATAAACAATCTCTTGTATCATCATCATCTTTACTAATAATATATTGATGATCGTCATTGGTCATGGTCAAATGGTCACCCTTCATTGACTACCCTAATCGTGCCGTAATCTGAGTCGTTTTTGCAAAGAGTTTATAAAATGCACGCATCGCATTTTAAGCGTCAATGTGTTCTAGAATTGTCGAGTTTTCCGCAACAATTTCTACCTCGAGTGAATTCGAAATGTTTCGTAACTTCTAATTTTTCTCTTAATTAACCTGTCACCCTAATCTCATTTCTTGCTATGATGCACGTATACAAAGTGAGGAAAATCTTCCAAGAGATCGCAAGAACTACAACAGACTACACACGATACTTATATTTACAGTGAGAGAATAACGCGCAGACCTATTTAATCTTTGGACTTAAGCGTACGTGTGTTAAACGCATACACCTTGCAGTACTTTAATTTAGCTTTAGCTGTCATTTTAAATGAAACTCTGACATCGGAAGTATCGGGATACTTTTCCGTAGGTTTCTTTGAATAATAACAATAACGAGGATGCTTTATGTGTTGAAAGTACGAAGGTATAAAACAATCGGGAGTTCGCGTAGAAAGTATCACCAACTATTGCTAGAACTTACACAGACTTCACTTTATCAGTAGTATGTTTTTAAATGATGATTATGTGTTGCTTGATTGCATGGTTTTTATTTAGTGGATTGAAAGAGTTTTCCGACTTGTGTGTTGCTAATTATGAAAGATATGCGATGTGGAAAAGTGTGAATAGAAGTATGAGGAATCATGTGTAATGGTGGATGGATTGGTTGATGCTTGAAGACAAAAAAATCGTGCTGTTTTAAATGAGTTTGTAAATACTTAAATATAGAGAACTATTGTGTACGCGGTTCTTCTTTAGTTGCGTTAATTGATACTTAATTTCTATTGTGTCTTAGTACTGCTACTACTACAGTTTAGAACTAGAACTGACAATTCGATAGTACCTTATACTTAATCGATTAATTCAATAAGTGTAGACTGTGGTAGTGATGAGCAGGAAGCGAAAAGCGATTCAAGAACTGCTTGAATTCTGTATATATACCTGTGTAATGATAGAAAACTATAAGCATATAATTAATTATTATTATTGTTATTATTATATTCATCTATAACTTAATATTATGATTGTTGTAAGTGTTATTATGGAGAGTAATAATTCTACTATTACGTGACATAGTAATAATGACTCACCTGTAATTATAACAAGAATAGTTTAATTAACCGGATTAATGATACAACTGCGTATTGTTTGTGGTGTTAACGTGTAAACTACGAGTATGTCTATTATTATTATGTAATACGTAAAATGTATTAATAAATAAAGCCACCTCTGAATAAGATGAATTGTTTTTAGTAAAGTGAAGAAGGGATTCTTTCTTTTTGAATTTTGACTGGAAAGGAATATCAGAAGATGATGATTCGTGTCTGTCGACGGCACTTGACATCTTGAAAGTATAATCCTAGTTCATGTCTATTGTTGTTTCGTGGTACAAGTTTCAGATTCGGAGATTAGATTTTGTTCATAAACAGAAATGATGAAACTTTGGAACTGAATCTTACAAAAACATGGGAAATTTTTCATAAAAACTGCATAATTGATAAGCATTAAGCATGAAGCAACACTTTCGAAATGAAGTATCAGGAAGGAAGAACGTGAACGCAGTTCCAGTATTTCATATGGTATTGGATGAGTATTTGGAACTTGACTGCTGTATCTGTATGTATTTCAATTCGTATAATATAGCAAAGATATCACTCAAGATATCTTTATATCTTTATCTTCAGATAAAGAAAACGCTTCCAAGTCCAAGATGCTGGAAGGGAAATACCCACTCAACTGGATTGCGGATATGGTCGTACAACAGATATACTGGAACTAAATACGAAGGATATACATTTTGTAGATCACGTTGCAGTGCACAATATTGTTTTGTTCAAGTTTGACAAGTGAAATGACGTCTACCCATAAACAAAATGGGTGGAAGATAACATGTCTCCAAGAAATCCAAGTATTCAAGGGAATTGAGGCAAGTTTCTGCTTAGAATATTTAGTGGCCATGTGTTAGTGTTGGTGGAATGCAATTTTATTCAGAAGACATCAATCATGGACTTATCTTGTAATCATTTTACTGAACGAGGTACAACGAAACGGTGGTGGCTTTGTATTTCTTGGAATTAATGACTTGAATTATTTCACG
>JAQGBV010001184.1:0-17418 GCA_034698685.1 Isotomurus pseudopalustris
TTAGTTAAACGTTCATCTGCACGAGTGGATTTCGTTTAAAGAAGATCCGTACAAGTCTACGGATTGTTTGGAAGAAGAAGACGAGGGGGAGGAGGAGAATGAGACAAAAGGGGGCAAAGACTCATCAGCAGAAGCTCCAGCGAAGAAAGTGGAGCAGTCATTCCTAATTTTATTGGAGGCTGAGTCTAATCTCCCTTACGTGAAGAAGAAGGCGCAGAGCAGGAAGGTATGGTAAATTAATAATGCAGAATTAAAGGATCTTGTAAATTCATACCTGGAAATTCGATGTTTTAGTTTGCTCAGTTTGGGAAGCTTGTAGCTTGGAGGTACAACAACGTGGGCCAGTTTGCTCTGATTATCCAGTCTGACTTGAACCAGCTGATTGATCTCATGCACATCTTCAGACTGGGTGTCTTCGTTCTTGAAGGTGGCTGGAAAGTACACCGGCTCTCTAGTGAGTTTGCACATACAGTTAGATTCAAAAATAATAGCAACATTAATTAAAACTAATTTGTACTCGTTTTTGCAGCTATCCAGGTTGAAGGTACTGCTGGAACATTAATTTCTTGGGGAAGATCGTTTCAGGAGAGTAAGAAGTATTTGACGCCTGGAGATTTAAGGAAACTTTCAGTCGGTAATTATTTAGTGATTCATATAATGATGTTTTAATTGTAAGTAAATTATCCCTGCCAATCCTAAACCTTCACATTAATGTAGGCTTGTACGATTGTCGGGAGTCCGATTTCGATAGTTTGAACAGCACACCGAAAAGCACCTTGTCTAAAAATATATCAAAACATGATATTACGACAATTTGTGAAGAACCGATAGACGAGCAGCTTGAAGCGGTTGCAACAACTCCATTGGCCAACTGGTTCGAAAGATCACCGAAGCAGAGGTCGCCATTACCACCATCATTTACTGTAAGATTAAATCCTCCGCATTGCACATTTGTGGTTGTTATCAACGTTCTAATATTTGTTCGAATGACGACAATAGAAAGCCCCTTCGGGAGGATCAAGTCGGAGGAGATTCTCTAGTTTTATTCCTGGCTGTGGCGGAATTTCAGCGTCAAGCAAGTCTTCGAGTAATGTGTCATTGAAGCTTTTGGGCAAGTCGATGTCGGTAGAAGAGGACATCGAGCCAGAGCAGCCATCCGTAAAGGTGAAGAACTGGATAACTTCATCAAAGTCTTATGAATCTTTATCACTCTCAGCTGCACCTTCTTTACCTACAATAATGAGTGATCCTTCAGCGTCGACGAATCTGCTGAGTCCTGATGACAACTCTACCTCTCGCTCTCTTTCATCCTCCCCACGGAGAATGCCTCAGAAGAAAAGTCCCAACAAGCAGCGGATGGGGAAACCAAATATTCTGATACTTTCCGATTCCGAAGCAAAAAGTGATGAGATCGGAACTGTTCTGAAGAAATTACTTTCGCGTGAAAGATATGCTATCTACAACATCCGATGGGATCAACTAGAAGTAGGAGGCTGGTCAGAGCAAACGGCTCTATTAGTCGTCTCTGGGCACATTCCAAAACCGTCTTTCATTTTAGAGTATTTGGGAGATGGAGGACGACTCTTAGGGTGGTGTTGTGAAGAACCCCCTTTTGGACCCAAATTAACTTCCAGCACGAAAGGAATAGTGGAGTACGGACCTAATCCTCCGAAAATAACTAGGCCTTTAGCTTTAGCAGGCAAAGTGTGGGGGGTTCCGACTCCTCCTAACAGGCAACCTCCAGAGTTTAAAAAAGTTCTGGAAACTGTTGATTCTGAGGGATATGCGAGACCTTTGACTGTCTCTGTCTACGCAACTCTCCAAGGAACTAAAGAACCTCTTGTTATTCAATTGGATGGCGGAGCCTTGGGTGGCAAAGCCTTTTTGTCACAAGTTGTGTTCGAAAAGTCTAATGAAAATGAAGATGGATTGACATTATTATCGATAATACTGGGACAAAACCTTGGAATCGACTGTAGTCGAATCGGAGGAGCTGAATTTTCTCAAGGATACCTTTTGGGTGACCATAGGGTATGGGCGGTTTTGAAAATGCTCGCTCAGTTATTGCATGTGAATGAATTAAATAGTCATTTATTTACAGAGAGTACTGGATTTCTTAGCTACGACACCAGCAACAATCGAACAATCTGAGTTAACCTTAGAATTCATTCCAAGAGGAGAGAAAGGATCTCGTCCGAGTCACCTGAGACTTCCAATTTACACGCTAATGTGCCCTCCTGATTTCTCTACTCTGCATTACTATGACGTAAGTTCAATAATGAGAATGCACATTTCCGTTGATCTTCAAAACTTTGTTGTTCTGTTATATTTCTAAATATTTTTCAGAATCTTGACTCGAAGACATTAGGACGAGTAGTTATTTATGTGGATACGATAACATCCACAATGAATGTTTTCAGAGGCCACTCACTAATGCACGGACTGACTGCAATCGCTTGCAGACAAACGGCAGGGAAAGGTAGCTTTATCTTATACACATACTGGAAATAAAATAAGTAATACTATAACTTTGTGGTCTGTAAATAGGACGTGGAAAAAATGTATGGTTAAGTCCAGAGGGATGTGCTGTTTTTACCGTTCAGATTTGTGTTCCAATGAATTCTGCAATCGGACAAAGGATATCTTTAATACAACATCTCTCAGCTTTGGCTGTTGTTCTCGCTGTTCCAAACCACACTGTGAGTCTGCTTTTATCATAGTAATTATTGGTGTAAAAGTTAGGTATCAATTCATGGGTTGAATTTCAGGAACTTAAGTTAGGAGTGAAGTGGCCGAATGATATTTACGCTGGCGAAGACAAGATTGGGGGAGTTCTTGTGGAGTCTAAAATTGAAGGACAGAAAGCGATTGTGAACATCGGAATCGGAATTAATGTTTCAAACAGTCATCCAACAGTTTGCTTAAGTTCGTTGATGTGCCAGACAGTCAGCAGCGTATTAGAAAAGGACAAAAAAGGAAAATCAACAATTAGAGTAGAAACAGTCATTGCTAAAACGTTAACAAAGTTAGAACAACTTCTAGAAAGGGTAGAAAAAGAGCCTATAGAAAGACTTATAGAACTGTACCAACAGAACTGGATTCATTCTAATGACGATGAAATTAATGTAGAGGTCACAGATGGGATGTTTACTACTTGCCGGATATTAGGGGTAGATGAGTATGGATTCCTTAGAGCAGTTCAATTAGACTCTGGGAACGTATTTTCTGTACAACCAGATGGAAACTCCTTCGACATAACTAATAAATTAGTGGCTATCAAACGATAAAATTAGCCAGCTATAATATTTTTTGTAGTATAATGTGACAATGATTTGCATCGCATACCCTTAACAGAAAGAAAATAAATACACGTACAATGGATGTTTGACAGTTTATGTATGTTTTTATTTGCATTTGGAACGTGATATTTAAGTAGTCAGTTGTTGAGCTACAAGTTGTACAAATTGTTGCGGCAATGTAAGTCATCATCATTTGTGTTAATCAAACAGTAAAAAAATTTGTAAGCCTCGAGAGCCATATCTGAGCGTGATGACTAAATACTAAAGTATTAACTTATTCATAAATCTGTGTTAGTACTGTGTTAATTTTAGTCTGTTTAGTGAAAGACTGGTGCTTGGTGCATGAAGGTGTCCACCAAGCTTTTTGCAAACGGAATTAGTTATGGAGCAATCAAAATTAGCTTTGAACCAAGCTAGGTACAAGCACTCACATATTTATGTACAAATAGTTTCATATGGTACGCGTGTAAGGACGGTTTCAGTTGGAGTTTCAAGTATTTAGGATATTTGCAATAACATAGGAACTTATAGTTCTAAATGTCTGCACAGATCTCCAGTTTCAAATAAGTATTTGGAAGAAATATCTCTATTGGAAGTTATAATATAACTTTACCATATTATGATAAAGTGATAAATTATCTACTACGAATATAATATAATGGAAATCCGAGTATCATGCTCCACAGCAAAATTGAATTGTTTTTTTTTTAGAAAAAGTTTTCTACGAGATCCATTTTTTGTAAGACACTGTCGCTTCCTTCTGACTTTAAAGGCGGTTGTGTCTTCTGTAAGTACCTACGAATGAACGAGGTTTGGATTTACTAGGCATGCAATCACTGGTTGAAAGTTGAAGCTCATTTCGGAGCAAGATAAACATCTCGAATCAAAGTGGACGTAATGAAAGGCATTTGCTTTTTCTGATTCATGTGAGGCTGAGATGGCGTGTTGGATTCAAAGTTCAAGGCAACCTGTAAAAGTAATGGCTCTCAATGACGGGTACATAGTGATTTAATACTGCTTGAGTTATGATAGCGTACCGTACGAGCGACAATAGTCATCATTGAAAGCAAATCTTTTTTAGTCGCATACTTGTTGAACACATCACAAACAGCTTGCATGAACCACGAGCCATTGGTAGTGTTTCTCCAAGAATAGAAACCTGTTCATAAAATAATAATTATGTAAAGAAACCACACGATCAGTACTGATCATTATTTAATTAAATACTTACCAGGAACAGTACTAAATGCGATGAGAAAGTCAGCATGATTTGGTATGCGATAGCTTTGAGGGCTTGAATCAGTTTCTGTGCGGCTGACCCTAACAAGTCGAACACCTTCATCCAGCTGTGAGCCTTGACAAGCCTACAAATCAATATTCAATAATAAATTCAGATTTCCTAGATTCAAGCTATTGATCAAACTACACGAAACAGTCAATCGTTCAATTTAAACATACCTGAATGAGAAAAATCTTCGGTTTTCCAGCCAAACTTGGACATTTCTCAGCAGTGAATGATTGCCACAAGGTATCCGGCTTGTATGAGAAGTCTTTAGCATACAACAATTGATGCTCTCCATGAGATAAAACTGCAACCACTACACAGTCATGCTGCGTATGGTCTTCTCTAGACACTGCAATCAAACATTAAAAAATTATCAATTTAAAATGAACGACAATGTAATGCAACATTTCTACTATAGTCTAATCTAATTTAAATAACTTACGTTTATCAACTTTTTCAATAAGTTCATGGTAAGTCAAATCATCGTAAGGCTGGACATCAAACCCAAGTTTCTTCAAGCTCGCTACCAAATTCATCTTGTCCTTCTCAGTCCCATAGCGTCGACCAAGATCCAGCTGAGAATGAAAGTTCTGAAATGGCAACAAAAACAAACCATTGAACGTGAACCTTACGTAAACAATTGATAACAATCCAGGAACACAATTTAACCTCATGATTGAAGATCACAGCTTTCCCTCGTTTTGGATGGCTCATATTGTATACCTCCGAATCCATGTGGACAGGCATGACAGCCTTGTTTCCTCCTCCAGTCCCCCTAAAAATGACACAAACCGACTTAGTACCCTTAACTAAACTATCAGGTCAGGATTTAACAGGTTTCTCTTGTGATTTATGATTCAGCTAGTGATCTTACCAGAATCCCTTGGAATCTCCGTCATCAAACTTCATTTCAGCAGCAGCTCCTTCCTCCTTCTGCTCTCCTCCACTAGCCTGTGTTCCTCCAGTTTCCTTTTGTTCTTTGTTCTCCTTCCTCCCGAAGAATCCCCGCGCGTCAACCGACTCGAACGGGGACATTTCGGCGTCACTCATTCCTCTCTCTCCGCCGTTCTTCCTATAAGCCACGTCAACTCCTCCTCCATTGGCTCCATTGCCGTTGCCTTGTTGCTGTTGATGAGCAATATTAAGTTGTCGGAACTGCGATCCAACGCAAGGATTCGGCTCAGCCTGACTTAACAGAGGAAGTGTTTTCATTGTTCGACTCCCCGATAACTCCTCAATCGTTCCAAGACACTCCATCGCGGGTTGATCCATCTCCATTTTAGGAATCCTCTCGATCTTTTGAAATAGTATCAGTCACTGGTCGTAGAATCTACACACATGTACACCTGAGTAATAAGTACCACCGTTGAAATCAATAATAACAAACGAAACTCGATTTTTCAACACCTCAGCCCTCAAGACATCCACGCTGCTTAAACGATGCAAACAGAATAGCTAATAAGAAGTTCCATGAAATGTGAGTGTGAGTGACCTACACACACAAACGGTTAACACATGCGGACACCTCATCCACCTCTAATTATAACCTGAGTCACCTACACACACACTCACCCTCACCTGCCTAAAAGTATGAATGATAATGCCTACGGGGTAGTTGTTTACTGGAGTGGACGAAAATGATTATGGGTTGACTTAATGGCTTTAGACATTCGTAAACAACAACTCAAATAATCCTCATTTCTGAATGTCCGCACTGTCCGCAGATTGACACAGATATAAAACTAAGCACATGCAATGCACTATGCACACAATAACTGGAATTCTTAATAAAATTAGAGCTTGGCTTACCTTGCAGTATCGATTTGCAATTACGCAAATTAGAAATGACTTAGAGCAGAAAGAAGGAAGTATTTTTAAGTGATAAGATAATATCAGTCTTCTTCGTCAACGTTTTTTGTTTGTCCGAAGTTTATTGGCAGTCTCTCTTCACTCAGAGTCAGTCAGTATCAGTCACCTCATAAATATCCCCCTCCTGTAATACCACAGACCACAAAACTGCCACTCAGTCAGTCAGTAGTCATAAAACAGGCAAAAACTCCGCAGATGTCAGATGTTCGCAATACTTCGCACTACAAGAAGTTCAGCTAGTCAGCTGTACAATAATCTTCTCCAGTACTCGACACCACTTGCTTGCAACTTCTTGCGATAAAAAATCATGCAGTACAAAACTTTATTATGAAATCTTCAAAGTTTTCCCGTGTTTCGGACAGATGGACTGGGCAGGCAGGCATCAAAAGCACACGGTAGCACTGCTACCACCACCAACAGTTCTGGTACGCTACAAGCTCTGCTGGAGAATGGATCCATCCTTCACGTGCAAACTAACTTTCCCTGGAGAAAGTATCCATTTAAAGCATTATAAAATTGAAGAATTTTTATTCTGAAACCTTAGTCAGTGAAAGCAAATTTTTGTTTCATTTTTAATCACTAAATCCTGATTTCATGCACAAGATACGAAACACCGACACCAAATTATTAAATTCCGTAACTGATTTTGAGAAAGCAAAGATGCAGTAAAATTGTAATTGGGGTAAGTGTTTGCTGGAGAGAGATATGAGAAGCTGAGGATGAATTTAATCGATGATAGGGACTAATGATGATATGGTGAGTGGGGTTTTAATTTTGAATGTTCATCCTTCAGACTTGCGAGCAACAATTTAAGTGTGAGGAGTTTGCGAGTGGTGATGCCAGTGGATTTTTAGCTTGCCTAACCGGTGTCATTACACTCCATATGTCATTTATTAACTAAATTATCCACCCTCGGTGGTTCATTTCATGAGATTATAAATGTCACAAATATGTACTTTGCCAAGTGGGAGAGCCTCGCAGAGTTCTGGCAGGGTGGATGAAATTACATGGTTAGGCCGGCATGGCGTGTTTCACTTCATCTTCGGCACTTTCGACTTTCTCGTCCACGAGGTGAAAGAATGTTCTTGTCTCATGAATGAAGAAGCGAGAGGTTTAGATTAATATTCTACCTTCTTTAAGTTAGTTCCCTCTGCTACTACCTATTTCTTCCGGACTCAAGTGAGTGATGTGTTTTATCCCTTAAAGGCAATCTCATCAATATTAAGGATGCGCGAACTGTGGAATTGAATCAATCATGTATGAAGACTGCATGAGATATAAGTGGCCTTAGTAAATTACGTACAAATTGTCAACCCTATGGAGAATGTATGTTAGAAACTTGCTTAAATATTTATTTCCCTTGTGAGAGGACTTGGAAATAGTGAGTAGTTGGTATGCTGTAGAATTCATTAAGCTGATGCAGGTCGTACAATGAATGTGTCTGCTGGAGAATAAAAATGGATCCTCTTGGCTCATGACCAACATTTACATGTTCGAGAATCTATCTTCCTTGTTATTAACCTTCTTTTAACGGCACGCTTATCAGCTTCTTAAACTTAAGATAGACTAATTTAAGTTTCGACTTTCCACTCTGCGTTAGCAACATTCGAAAACACTGAACTGTTAATAATACACAAATCGCTTTGCGTCAGGGTAGCTATGGGAGACAGCAGATTATTGTCCTCTCAATTCTCATCTAGGTATCCTGACTTTGCGAACAAACTCATCCCAACACAAAGTCACAACAGACAGACAAATAAAATTGTTGCCAATATCTTCAAATTCAAACATTCCTTCGAAACAATTTCCCTGACGACACTTATTTCACTATCGAATTCTCAAATGAAATTCAAATTAATCCTGGCTGTGTGGGAGGATGGATACTTTATTCGTACACATAAAAGACGGGAATATATGCTATATTTCGTACTCTGCACTCTACACCCGCACCCGGAATATCTGTAAGATTTTGTATTTAGGAGCAGACAGTACGTAAAATATATACACGAATATAACCTTTAAGGAGTATCAAATTATGTGTCAGGGAATGAGCCAAAGAGAGATGTACGTACACTTCAAACTTTTGCTTCACGCGATTTGATTGATTTGATTGTAATGTTTAAATATCTTAAATGTTATCAGAAGAGTTGATATTGGAAAAATTCCTGAGTGTAAGGAATCTATTTCAAAGAACAAGCAATCCTATACCTGTCATACTTCTATGAATAAATTATTCTGTTTTAAGCTTCATGGGACGAAATAATAGACAAATGTTGAATGTTTTTTGCATGCACGGTTGATATGGGCTTTCTTTCGACATCTTTACAACTACTTTTTGGGACAGGGAGCAGATATGTTTCCCAATTTACAATACTTCCGTCTCATGTATGAAACCAGTTTTCTCCTGCAAATTTTACTCTCGAGGCTGTCTTGTGTCAGGCTGATTTAAACGATCGCAAGCTAGAATCATTAAAAATTTACAACTGAATCTCACAAAAAGATCCTTTCCAGACCCGTAAAGAATACCAACAGATTTACTGCTGCGCAACCCTTTCCAGATGGATACCTTAATACTTAAACTCCCATCTATTTGTTATTTTCCATGTGGACCAAGCTGAACCAATAATTCTACTGATACTTGCCTCAATTTTCATGCAAAAACTTCGAAAAAAGCTTCTTTAAGACTGTTTAATTACGCAATACACAATAAATGGAGAACATTAACAAGTATATGAAATCATCCAAGAAAAACCATGTAAATCGAAATGCATTTAAGTATTTAACATTGATTGAAGTTTCTGCGATATTATTTAAAACTCTTTGGCAGGCTACACTGCTCTTGAACTCGAACTTATAGTTAAATAGAGATGTTAAATCTTTCTTCTCGTACCCAAAACCCTAACTTAACGCCCGCTGAAGTAAGTTACATTCTTGCTTTTGTTCAGTGAGGAAGTAATGGCTACTTTCTTCGTATACTTCTAACACTACATCTGATCGCGTGATCACATTGTATGCATGTACTCATAATAATGTTAGATGTAAAATCATCTAGCTTTTAAAGAACTGACTATAGCAGCAGTTAAGAACATTCCCTGTAAAACAAAATTTAAAATAAACTGAAAATAAAAAGAGTAATTTGGCAATACGACTCACGCTAGTTGCGATTACGATAAAGATTTCTTTTTTTATTCGCAAGACCGAGACTCACTTCTGTGTCTTGCTGACTTCTTCTGTTATCTTCTCCGTATAATTCTAGTATGCGTGTCCGTATCGTAATAATGACTTTCGTGCTATCACTATACTATAATCATTCCTCGTAGGCTTATCCTGTGTAATCCTTCTGTTACTGGTGTTACTATACAGTCTAAGCGTTTGTGATGGCAAAGAATCACAAATAGAAATCCCAAGCTTGTACAGCAACTTTGAGTTCTGTTCATTTCATTAAATTTTTGGTATCGTCCAAAAATAGCGATCACGGAGAGGGCAAAAAATCTAGGAGTATATTCGATCGTTGGAACACATCTATTGGTTCATCGAAATGCTATATAGTTGAGTTCGCAATGACAGTTTTCTTCTATTTCTCTTTTCTTTCCTTCTTCGTCGGACGACCTAAACTGACTTCTCATTATACATGCTCCGTTCATCCAGATCGGTTTTGAAGATTATGTCTGTAACATCTTCGAGACATGATTTTGAAGCCAATATTATACTGGAGGAGGGAGCCATGTTCGTATATAATTTTTTAATGTCAACTCGCATAAACTAAGGTCGACTTTAGTAATCGAAGAAATCAAAGTATAGGACATTGATATACATTGAAAATCAAAATTGCAATTCAGTGGAATGAAGAAGTAAAATCTACACAACTTAGAGGCGACCGATGTCTGCGAGTACACTTCATTCTCCTTGCTCTCTCTTGCAGTTCTCTTAAGATAATGAATTTATACAGCCTGTAGCTGTGACTGAAACGGATGAACAGAGCATTACTTAAGTTTCTAATCTTGCTAGAATTGCTTGTACATAATGCTTTGACAAGAGTGAGAGGGTCTTAAGACTTTGGCTTTGACTATGAAGGTGGGTGGGAATGTTAAGAATACGAGTTGTCCGTTTTCTCTCTTTTTTCGTTAGCTGTGCCTACAGTCAATTTCTACCCGTCTGAATGCTCGGGCTATGGATCACAGTATTCAAACCCTACAATCTCATATTGTGCACACTTGTGCATTACTTTCCGTTTTCTGTAGCCAAAAACAAATAAAATATCAATTAAAATGATTTACTGTAATAATATGCATAGGTTACTTTTCTGATATATCGCATTACATAATTTCGATATTTCTCCAGTCTTGTTGACAAGTCATTTTGTCACCAATAGGAGGGCAGATAGATTCATTACATAATTTCTTCCGCCTACATTCATATGTCAAAGTGATGAAGATATTTTGCATATTTCTCATTACGCATGTTGTAGAGAGTATTTAAGCCTGGTTGTCTTCTAAAGTGTCATTCAGGGTGTATCCCACTGGAAGACTAATTTATATTCGAATTGCATGAACCTCATCCATCCCGTTCCTCTCTGTTACAGATGTCAAAGGTTAGCGAGCAAATTCATGCAAAATAAACAAACTGAGGAAAGAGAGGAACAACTATGGGAGACCATCAACCATCAGCGTAGCTGTCTGTCAGGGAAATATTAACCCAGGAATGAATCACTGCCAGAATCCAACGGATGAATGAAACTCCGGCTAACACACTTGCTTAAGATGACAGATGCTTCCCATCAGTCATTCTTATGTTACAAATGAGTTACACTTTGCTGAACACGAAACATAGGGTTCTTTCTCTCAGGACATGACATTGGAGAAAATTATCATATTTTCATTGACAATTCCAAGCTTACCATCTTTTTTGCTTGCAACTGAAACCGGAACTTTCAATTAATCGGCAGAAAGGGAATGTTGCATTTTTAAAGAATCGAGGATAAATTCGAGTTGATCAAGTAAATGGGCTGCAGCCTGTTATGCAGCTAGTTAGGTTTTGCACTTCGGTGTGAATTAGCTATTCAAAAGATGTACGTGACTTGATGCAGGGCACGTTACAAATCGGAAGGATCACACGTCTTAGGTTTAAAAATAAAGAAACAAAAGGAAAATGTGTTGGGTGTGTTGGGTCTTGTTCTATTATTTAGGAAATGGGATGGGTGTGGTGGTACAATGCGGAAATTCATTGGTCGATCTATCAGAGGCATACAAGGAATTCGTCTACAGATGCTTTTCCTTCTCCATGCAAATTGTATCTTGTATCTTATTTCTTATTTCTTTCGTGTTTAATGTACTTTCATACGTATACACAATAAAATCTTTCTTGCTTGCCTATTCTCCGAAAACATACGTCTGCAATCCATCTTGATAGCCTATTGCACCATAAAATCTGAACACTTGCGAGTAATACACTATGTTAGCGGTTCTAATAGGCTAAATTGCACACGAAAAGTTCATCTACCTTGTTGGCAGAAACCTTAAGTTAGTTAGAGTCAAGTACAATTCGATACGAACTGTACATGGTATAATAACTTATATCCACGCTAACCACTTCTCTCTATCATCTATATGCAGTCATATCATCCGCATCGAAGTGATATTCATTTGAGAGAATGAAAAAAGACAATCTTGTAAAGGACGGGTGCTCGTGAGGACGATAAAAGTATCGGAAGAGACAACCGGCTAAAAATAGTCGCTCTTGAGTCTTCCTCAACTGCCTCGTCGTACAGCCTAACTACCTACACTTCGTGGAAGTTAGCGTCTTCTGATTTTCCGGAGAAAATCCCCATCATCATCATCTCTACAATTTCCCAATGACTCTCTGGAGATGCTTCATTTATAGAAATCGTTTGAAATCCGCATATGACTTGGGTAAAGCAATCACCACCATTTCCTCCTGTTTGTTTGGTTGTGGTCTTTCTTATTTAGAAGAACTAAGGGTATTCGTTCATACAAACCATACAGAGAAATACTTAACACATGAAGCAGATGCATTTCAAATTTCAAGGAGACAAAAGACTTCTAGTTAAAGCATTTATAACTTAATAATAATTAATTGCGATTCAGTGGGATGCACATCAGATATTTTCAATTACGCGTTATTCGCTTTTAAAAATCGAGAGACCCAAGACTCTCAAGTATTCGCGACAAAACTTAATTAATGCATCGAAGCCGGCATAAAAACACCGGATTTTGCCGGGTGGCAGGCAGATCCTCTCTGCCAAATGCCTAAATAGTAAATTCGAATACCGAATGAACTCCGTATTCTGTCTGAAGTCAAAACCCAATGCCAACCTCCAGCTTGAGTCGTGTTGATTGGTCATTTCGAGAATAGAAAACAATTCGCTGCGCAAATTGAGACAGTTCAAGGATAAAAACAAACAGTGATCGCGTCATTGTCACGGACCTTAAACAGAACGTACGTCTTAGAGTGTATTTACATGTTTAGTCCTGATAATTAAGAGTATAAGAGTATTAAGATTAAGACGAGCCACCTCCCACATTCTAGAAGTTAAATCGCTGCCCCGCAGTACGACGAAAGCTTTTATCAATGTGAACCATATCATACAGCGTTGAAAATCGTGAGCAGGTTAAAGACGAGACCACTGATGACATGATACGCGCAGTACTAGTGTTCCATTGTATTGTAATATTGTAAAGCTTTCTTCTTCTTCTTTAAGACTACAACCAAAGCGTCTGAGAACTACTTGACGATGTAAATTCTCATAGGAAATGAAACACTGAGTGCTATAAGCTATACTGATTCCAAGAACTGTTGTTATTCCTTATCTAAGCGTATAGCAATGCATTGTATGCAGCAGCGTTAGATTATATGGAGAAGTACGAATCTATCAGTGAAAGATAGGGAACCGGAAAACCCTAGAAAACCCGGATGGAAGCCAGGGATTAAATTTATATTCGTGTGCCCTGTGCAAACTTCGACTTCAAGATTATCTGTATTCATTCTCCTGGTCAAATTCAGTTAGCAGATTGAATTCGTCCAGAGTAAACGGATTTCTTCAACCTCGCTCAATACTTTTCTACTTTAATTATTTCTATTGTTTCATACGAATTAAACCAAACACCCAGCCAAGGTGAACAATACTTTGAATTATTGGAAATTTTATAAAATATTCCAAATTCATTTGTGCCCAATTTAACTAAACTTTAAATTCAATTTGGATCTTTTCTAGATGTCTATGTCAGAGTTCCGACTTGCGAAGCTCACATACGTGTTCGAGCGATTCTTCGGTAAGAACAATTTATTTTTAACTTTGTCCTTAAGTTTAAAAGTTTATAGTATTAATAAGACTTTCTGTATTAAGTTTCTGAACTTGAGTATCCTTAAAAATCTCACATTTCTAAAAAAAACTCCCAACTACGAAAAGAAAGGCTCAAACTGGGGCAATGGGAGCCGCTTCTTGGCAAAAGCCAATTTGTGATGCTGTTTGCTGTATTAGTTAAACTTGTGCTAATATGGACTTTATTCTAAATTGACAGATACTGATAGATCCGGTACCATTGAAAAGGAGGATTTCGTCCTTGCCGTTGACGTAAGACTCATAATTTCACAGCTCTCTTCATTTCACATTGACAGAGATTGGGTATAGAGTCCAGCAAAACCATGCACAGCAAAACAAAATCTTGTATATAATTCTAGCAGAACCTAGAGATAAATATCTAGAATTCCTATACTGTGCGAGCAAAGCTTTTAAACAAGGACGAATCTGTTAGTAAACTTAAACACGGAAGAAGTTTTGGCAAAAACACACTCATCTCGTTATGGGGCAAAACACAATATGCATGAGTCAATTTGGGAACAGATCAAAACTGTACGCTTAGGATAGGTTAGTAAACTACATCTACGCTGTTCTAAATCAGTAAATGTCACCTTAGACAATGAGGTCATATTGAGACCAACTGCGAGGAAAGATTCTTCATCTGTCAGTGTGTTGCAAGAACTATACAAATGTAATGCAACTGTAAATAATCCATGAACTGTTTGTATTGTAGCTACTGTGCAAAGTCCGAGGATGGCCCGAGGGAGACGCAAACAAAAAGAAGGTCAGCGACAGCTTCTTGAAGATGTGGGATGTCCTCCGAAAGCGATGCTACAAGGAAGACAACGAGAAGGTAGATTGAGATGAATAATTAAGATCCTTCGTGAACTAAAATTGATCCACAGAGTTTCAACAAGAAATTCTTACAAAAATAGATCAGCCCAGAGGAATTCGTTCAACTGTGGAGGAACCCGGACAAGATTGACGAATGGGAGAGAGTGTACATGGACCTTATGTTCGAGCTTCAGGACACTTCCGGTACTTTCTTTTAGTATGCGATTCATCCGTAACAGTTTCTTACCATTGTGATCGATGCAGGTGATGGTGTCATTGATGAAGATGAATTCGCTTCCGTCTGCGCGTCTTTCGGTGTGAACCCCGCTGAGGCTAGACAAGCTTTCCAAACCTTCTCATGCGTAAGTAGCAAACTCACTTGGCATGCAATAACATTAGCCAGTGAATTTTCAACTAATTGATGACACTCAATTAAAATTAACAGCGTGGACACGTTGCCGTTGACAAGAAGTACTACGAGAAGTTGTGGAAAGAATACTTCGGATCCGACGACCCAGCATCCTTCGGAAACTACATGTTCGGAAAGATTTCTTTCGCTGACGTTCTCCAGTAAAGAGCTGAACACATTTAAAACACGCATTTCCAAATGCGAACAATGAATGTAATTTGAAATTCAATCATGTACCAATAACTAATGGAATCACATAAAATCTCCTACCCATTATTGGTCTACCTTTCGTAAATATTATTGTGTCTCATTGTCTCCTCGTTGTTACTTATACAGTGTAATGCTATCTTCATGTTATGTCTATACTGCCAGGTTATTTCATAACCAGAATAAATATCATATTTAATTTTATCACTGTCGGATAATTGAATAATCTGAGATGATGTGAAGAACAGTAAGGAGAAACAATATGGAACGCTAAAAATATCATATGCCGGTAATACTCATCATATCACCAGTCTACTTATAATTATTCTGAGCAATACTTCAGTATTCAACCCTTCTAATCACTGTACACCTCAGAATTACCTAAATACACTCTAAATGACACCTCATTGTTGTTGTATATTGTAAGACTTTTCTCAACTTTTATTCAATAAATTACTCATTAATTCAGGTTACGTTCTTTCTCAGAATTTCACACACATATATGGCATTACAAATCCCTCCTCGTTATCTGCCTTCTCATTGCCTCCTTCGCTTGTCATCCTTTGCCTGCCGTTGAAACTGAACTGCTGTTCCCTTTTGTCATGATTCCCGGAAATTCTTTGCAAATCCCACGGATAACTTTTTGATCTTCAGCGGACAGCGAGTCGTCTTCAAGTAGAATGCTCATGAAAGCGTATCCAACGTCTGATACTCTGTAAGTAAAGTCTCGATTTTTCAACACAAGTCTTGTTAACTGAATGTACTCTGTTCTTCGCTTGTTCCCCGGTCTCATATCACTAACACGACTAATCAAGGAGTCAGTTAAAGCTTTCATATTAGCGGTGTGAAAATGCTCAGCACTTCTTCTACTTGAGAACATGTCTTTCATCAATTTCAAGACAGAATCCAGATCCCGATCCGCAGATGGCAGCGGATCGACTTCTCTTTCAAAAAGAAACAACACAGCATCAATAAAATGTGTTGCTGGCTCACGTCCAGCAATCGTACGAATCACTGGATTCTCTTCCTCCGGCTTGAACTGAAGATTATACGCGATGATCAAGTTCAACAAGTCTCGCTTTGCTCTTTCCTCCTCTTCACTTTCTTTGGGTATCGGTTCTTCTATGTAATTCAGCAGAAAGGAAATAAACTTCTTTCCCATGATGTCATGGTGGGAATGCGGGAGAGATTCTCCTGAAGACATCAAAGTAATCAGTGGGATTGCCAGTCTACTCAGCTTTGAAGGGTCTTCCACACTGTCGTACAATTCTTGAACAATACTTATGGGGAGAATAGACGAGAGCAGAACACTTTGTCCGCCTTTACTTGAAGACCCAATGAACGAAAAGAGATAGAGTAAATTGTCCTTAATAGATTGCTGTGATTCGTAGCTATACAACGTGACGATTCCAAGAAGACTTCGGAAGTCATCTCTTGCAAGGAACCGGTCAATTTCTTTCGAGTCAAAACTCATTAGCTCAGCTCTCAGCGTGTCTATTTGGGTTAGCACTAAAGACTCGTCTGTCATTCTTGGCCTATCTTCGCAACGACTTTGCTCTCCTAAAGAAGCCAAGAAGCGTAAGGCTGAATCTTCAGCAGGCACTCTAGGAGATTCGTGTAAGGAGGACATACTCGTTGATCGCTGGAGTACTTTCAAAGCAGTCTGAACCTTTCCAGGAATATCAGGCTGGAACTTTGTTGAAATGTGGTGAAGCACGCGGTGAACTATCAGCTCAGATTTTCTCGCATCCACTCCCGTGTCCTGGACTATTTGAAACAGATTCACAACCTGAGGATCCAACTCGCTGGAATATTCCACGTTGCTTCTTCCGCTTGGTTTAGTGAAGGATTTTCTAGAAGAGTTTTTATAAGACTCCCATGCTGACGTATTAACGGACACGTCATCATTTACAAATGGTTTGTTCTTCGCAGAGTACTTCTTTACATCTTCACGACCAGCAGGAAGATCCTCCAGGACAATAGTTTCCTCCGAGTCATACGCTTCTGGAGTTAGTCCTATTGGGTCTAATGGGCAAGATCGCGATGCCCTACCAGACACAGGTTTTTGGTGGATTGCATTAGATTTCCTGTGTCTGCAGTTAGTTGATTGAATTGTATGCTCTCTGTAAGTGTTTTGTCTTGACTGTACTGGCACCTTACAAGATAGCGGAGCTGAATTTACTGACTCTGATTGAGC
>JAQGBV010001185.1:0-17414 GCA_034698685.1 Isotomurus pseudopalustris
GGTACTCCTTATTGACACTTCCATTTTCTAAGTAAGTTTCGTCGATATTCATGCAAATCATCGAATTTACTGCAATTTTGGGGTTTAGGCACTAGCATAGTATATCGTCGTACGTGGCTCACCAAAAGTTACAGGGTAAATTGACACCTTAGTAAACATTGATTAAGGGTGTGTGTAATGGTTTGGAGAGGAATTAATGGGCATTAAAGGAGAAGTTATTAAATGATAATTGGTTTTCATGCGAAAGACGCTTAAGGGGAGTCGAGGAAGGAAGAAGGAGAAGATCGATCGTCTCCCCATCGGCACCCTCGCCTCTCTCTCCTCTCCTCAGTCACTCTCGTGCGCTCCTCTTAACAACAACAAACAATTCATTCATCCTCTCTTTCCGGTTCTAAATTACGATTATTACCAAAGTTCCCTGTGTTTCTGGGCATCCTGTTCTCGTGGTGCTCAGTAGGTGTACAGTGAATTCAGGGGGGTTTGAATTTCCAAGTTTGTCCCGTTCATCGCGAAGATTTAATTACTTGTGCAATTTTGATTTTTGCAAGCATCGATTAGAGGAAGTTGTTTTTCGCAAAATGCCTGTGTGTAGTGTTTGTTAGCGTATGAGGCATCAGGTGTGATTGTTGTTCTTCGAAAAATTCGAAATTGTGTTGGTCTTTTATTGTTATTAAATAGTTTTAATTTTAGCAAGTACAGAAGAAAGGGAAGACATTTGGAGGAATTAAAATTAGACTTGAACTTGATAAACTGACGGAAAAATTATGTGAGGTGTGAAAAGGTAAGTGTTTTATTGATTGTTTTGAAAATTTTATTGAATGACTAGGGCAATAATTTGAAAAGGGAAATTTGTTTGGGTTTGTGGTGTAACTTGTGTCATTTCCCCCGTCGATTTTAATGAGTAATTGTTTATATAGTTTTAGAGTTTTATTGTTCATAGTTCTATCAGTTCAATTTGGTGTTTCATTTAGGATGTCGATGTAGTTAATTAAATGGAGCTCTAATATTGTAAGAACTGTGCATATATACCTCTAAAAGTTATGCTGATTAATGAACATGTAGATCAAAGAGGAAGAGTACTTTTGCTTGTCTGTAAGTTTGAAGTGTAACTTGTATTTAAACATATGAACGAGTTATTATGGTAATCGGGCCGTGTATTTTATTGATGAGTGAGGTGGGCAATTAAATTTCAATGAAGTGGTGGTTTCTCATTTCAAATTGCGAAGTCTAGGATGATAAAGCCACTGTGGGGGTGCTTAAATGTTGAAGGGGTGATCTACTTTGTGTGGATTAGAAGATTAGAAGACAAGTATGCTAACTTGCGCTTTTATGGAAGGAAAGTGAAGAAGGAACTGAAGGATATTATCATTTTTAGAAAAGGAAGGTGTACAATTATGGTTTGTGTGTAGTTTGCAGTTGTTTAGTGTGCAGTTAGCGGCTGTATTTTCATGCAGACTTTAAGCTTACATTAACATCTTATTGTGTCAGTGGATCATAAGATTACGTACCAGAAGATAAGCTTTGGTGTAGGAGTTAAGGGTTTATAGTCGAATTTGAGAATATTTGCCGAGGAAAAGTATATAAATATTGTTGCAAAATGTTCGCACTTGTGAACTTAATAACCTTGAAGATGAATTTCAGTGCGTATGTAAGCTATGGTGCTAATTTGTGCAGTGCAATTATGTGGGAATTACACATGAGACTTTCAATAGCTAAGGAAGAGTGAAAATGTTATCGTGGGTTAACTAATCAGGAAAACCGAAAGCAGATATATGAGCATAACGGGTGGTGCTGATTATAATTGATAATTGTAAATTTTATGGTTCCACAATGAGTCAGAGGGCTTAGGAAATTCGTACAGAAGTAACCATTAGCCATACAAATCAAAACTCATTAGTTTTGCTATTTTGCATTTACTTATTGCGATTAGTAATCAGTAATAGCTAACTGAAGAACTGAACCATGGAACTGACGCCTATTAAATGCTTAAGCTTTAGTCTTAGTATTAAAAAATCAATTTCACATTTATGTGTACGTGGGAGTCGTGGGAGGAACATGATTACTGTTGTGACCGTTGGTTTCAGACATCGCATCGTATCGATATTATTAATAGTTATGTCTTCTGTGGTGTAATTCCAAAGCAATTAATCTAATTCGACTTAAGTCTCTTTTAATTTGCTGCATGGAATTGATTATGGACCATATAATACTTACTGCGTTACCATCAATTATTAGGTGTTCCATACTATGCTCGAGGGGTATCGTTATTTCTATAACTCAGTCAGTCAAAGACCAAGTATTATTTTTCCTTACTCGTAAATTTCGGTAATACAGTGTAAGAAGTAACACGTATCATCATAACATGGGGTGCGAGGTAATCCTCGTATACTTCTTTCTAATATTTTGCATGGTTGAGTGATTTTGATTAGGAGGAAAGGGGGCTTGATACAGCTGGTCTAACAATAAGCTGATATCTTATCTAATTTTCGCAGCCCCACGGTACAGAGTAGATTATATTAATATCGTTTTGTGTTTGTACATTTAAGCATGAAACTTTAAAGATGTGTGGGGTTTGTTGTTTCTTCAACAAGCAAGTTAGCAAATGATGTTTTGCAGTGAATACCGATAGCAGTTATGCTGACTGGCAGCAGGGAGTATAGTGATGGATCTTTTTGCGATTAAGAACTAACTTAAGTCAACTTACTATTAGATGACTTCGATCCTCACTACTAAACTTCTACCAGCAAAATACGTTGGACGGTTGGACTGGTTAGACTTGGGACTTGTAATTATTCACGGGAAAAAATCATGGAATGGAATAATTCTAATCTACTTCTGCAAGGATTATTAGGATTTTACAATTTAGCGCAGATCTATCGCATGTACTACAGCTGTAACAAAGCAATAGTTTAGATTTATAGGATTGCGTATGCTGTTATCCAGTCGACTTAACCACGTACCAAAAAATGCGTTGATCAAAATAAATCGCTTTAATTGTCGGAAAGTAACAACGAAGAGTAAAAGACAGTTCTCTTGATCAAGTAACAGACTAAGCTAACAAGCCAGGCCAGGTCTTGGCACGCAGATTAGTACAACTCAAGTAAAATCAAAATCATAGTTTTTGAGATATGTACACCGATTTTTGCGGATTTAAATAATTTCCGTTCCAAACATTCCTATTATCCCGACATAAGTCTTGTTAGCATTTGTTATGATCAGATGGTAATGGGTAAAGATAGAAGCAAGTGATATGACACTGAGCATCATCCAGTATTTTATGCTTATGTAAGTCACTTCGCAATGTTATTCTAGGTAATATGTACACTTTATTACATGTTCAACCTTGTCAAAACGTAACGACTCATACCTTTGAGCAGTTTTGAATAAATCTAAATCTAAAATCTAAATCTAATATGTAGCACTGTAAGTTTATTGTGTTCACTCATGGTTTGCTTGATTCCTTAAAGAATGCAAGTTCTTTTGTCCTGAACATAAATTATGGTCCTGAATGAATAAAAAGGAAATACAAAAATCACACAGTTGACACGAAAACTGGTGGAGTAATTTTCGTAATTTGTTGAATGAGTAGATATTTTCGTGTTCATTAAAATAGCCACAGTGGCTATGAGGACAATCTTTGCGAATTATCTCGTAAATGCATCGTGGCACTCGTAAATTCATGCCACGTAGATGACCGCTCACCTTTTGTGTGGTACAGTTATCAAATATACGCTAGAATTTAGAGTTGTCGCAGTCAGTCAGGTTCATTTGAGATGAATACAAAAAAAATAATAAAATGGTGCAGTTTGGGCACTTTACCAGTCATCTCACTCAGTGAGTAAATAAATGTATAAAAATAATTGCACTGTGAAGTTCGAGTGTATTGTTGAGGCGCCTGGTAATAACGGAATATCTTTGCTAGATAAAAGACTGCGTGTGTCCCGAATTATTAAATTCAGATTTTATTAAATATGCGTAGAAATATTGTTTTTATTCAACTAAATAAGTAGTAACTAAACAACTCAATTGACTTGATAAAAGTACTACATAAAAATTGCAAGATATTTGTCTTGTTTGAATTACTGAAATACCAGTCTAAAAGAGTGAAAAGACTAAAAGATTGCAGAAATGTAATCAAAAATAACACAAAATTATGCCTTTCGATGCCTCAACTTATTTGTCCGTGAAAGCGAAGCTTTAAGTATTGATCAGTATTTACATAAAAAGTTACAGGGGAAATGCCGTCATCCTTAAATAGAAAAATATTGTATCTTCTAGCATTTTCAGTTGTTAATTGCAGAAAATGCACACATTGCACTGACAGGAAACGATGCTGTAATCATGCATAGATAGGCACCGTGAGATATATGAAACTCGGACGAGTATGGTAAATATGAAGTACAATTATATGAACGACAAAATTGTGCATAATAGGCAAAGTTATATTTTAGTAGTGCTTCCTCAAGGTTGAAATTAAGACACATCAGGAGTCTAAATTACCATCTCATCAACCTCATTTCTATTTCGTTTAGGTTCAATGTGGTATGGTTGAACCAATATTTTGAATTCAAACTCTTAATGGAAGTTTGTGCAGCAGCAGCAACCCAGAACAGTTGAGTATTAGATATTCACGATGGATGGTATTTGCACTATGCACTAATTGGAGATTACAAAACCTACCTGTCGCTGTCTTAACCTAAGCATAAGGTACTTTCAGGAGTGCAGTTGACAGTCTGAGGACCTGACGCATTGATATACATTATTTTCCACTCCTGTGAACAAGTTTTAGTCTGTTTTAGTTATTTTAAATATTATTATATCTGTCTCAATTTGTTAAATCTGCATTGGGTTAAATTAATATTTAATGAGTTTAAGTAGGTTCGTTGAAATTAACATTGAAGTTCAAAGCAAGAATCAGGTTTCAGTTACATAACGCTTATTTGAAATCTGGTGAGCGAATTTTATTCAAGAAGTATTGATAACGAGTTTCTCAGCTTCAAGTATTTGAGTTGTAAACTGCTTGCTCATCCTGGACACTGAGTTGGGTTGGTAGTGATATTTCATTAAGCAGACATATACCAAGAAAGAGCAATCTTGTGATGTCATCGCGAATGCCATTAATGTCTTAGCTAGAAGTGTGTTTAGGTTCGTGTTTCGTGGAAATACGAAATCCCATCTACCAGTTTCAACTTCAGCTATTAACTACGATGCTGGAGCAAAACCAAAGTACTCTCAGAGCAAAATAGAGTTGGTTATAATTTGCATATTTCGATCAACCAGTCTTTGTTTCCTCACTAAAAGATGGGTGGATTTAGACAATGATGATGTGTGATTTTTCGGTTAGTTGAATTCTTATTTCATGACCTTAGATGTTTGGTACTATTGTAGATCACAACAATGTCATGCATTCTCATGGTGCTTAAATGTTTAGTCTTACTAAGCCCTAAGCCGTAGCACAAATGGTTATTTATCTCCGGTTGTTAGCACCAATTCATCTAATTACTTTAAAGCTCAATAAAAATGAGCAAAAGCATTCGTGTTGGAATGATTTATGATGTAATGCTAAAAATGGACACCTGTTTATTTGCAAAGATTGTCGTTTACTTGTATTTTAATTTGTCATATTATGCAGATCGCAATAGGATATGTCATGGTCTCTTCTCAGAGACTTTAAGCTTTACTGGGCACGTAAAAATATTGCACAATTGTTCTTCCTTCAAAATTGTGAATAAGATTGTAATTGTAATTACCAGTACTTAACGAGTAAAGCAACAATAGCAACATATATTCAAATTACAACTTCCACTAGCTATTATAGGTTTAGACTTGAAGATAAGGATGAGAATTTCGACATACGCAAGCAATCACGGGCCCATCGTAGTGTTTATGAAAATTGATTGCGTAGTGCGTATTTGAACTCATTTCAATTAATATTATAGCTGATTTTTACTTAAGCTTATTTTAAATGACAAGTTGAAGGCTTTACTAATCAGATATGGTAATTAGACAGTACTGGTAAACAGTTTTGCATAGTTTTTGCGTACACTTACTTCTGGTTTAACTGTATTGAACGATTACGTACAAAATTCACCCGGCGAATTTTTTTCAACACTTACTTAGTTATATTTAATTAATATCAATACTAAATTAGGCAATACCTTACGACTTTTAGAATCTTCAGTTACAATCAGGTGGAAGTATCAAATATTAAGCTATTCACTTTATTGCTAAAATACCTAGTCTGCAAAATAAGAGTATACCATATCTTTTTTCTTAATTGTAAGCTTGATAATCTAATTGAAGTACTTGTTTTTGTGGACCTTGATTTTTAGGATTTATTCTTTGCTGACTTATCCGTTGTGTAACTTAACCATGAGTGTACCATAGGACATTCAACGATGGATACAATCATTAGTGTTGCCTTTGGAACAGTTGGAAGAACATCCAGCGAATTTTGAAACGATGCATTCTGTTACTAACATCTGAAATCGAATTATTCCAGAGATTATTATTGGGCACGTACAGTGTAGACGACCCGTCTAGTCGGAATAGGGTCCCAAATGCGTAAGTTTTGTATGAACTCTTTATTAAACATTTCTTAAATTCATAATTTTTCAATGATGAACGAGATACTAAAACTCCAAATTTAGCAATTGAAAGAATGTATATTTCTTTAGCATGGTTTTACTTGTTATGTAGGCAAAGCTGTGATGCAACCTAAGCGTCAGCAGCATTAACCCTTGAGCCAGAGATGTTGGATTGACCTAATGACTAAGTTTTCCATGTCGTCCCGATGCACTAAGAGTGGTAAAACACTCTTGATTGTCTTCGTCGTTTCGCTCATATTATGGCTTAACCTGTATTTCACGAATTTTGAACGCACGACAGATTCTTCCCAATCAAGCAATCCAAAAAAGTAAGAGTTCCTTTGATTTTTAAAACTAGTTTTGAATGTATCAGGGTAAAAAATTCGGCACTGCATCACACACATTTCAATGTTTAAGTTCTCCTTGAAACATCAAAACATCAAAGAAATGTATCCTTAAAATTTAACTGACCCCTTACCCTAAAAACCCACCGCAATAGAAAACAGTTCTTGTAAATTCAAGTCTTCAGACTTCATTTTGAAAAAGAAAATGAGTTAACCGGAAAACCTGCTAAGTTGTGCATGTTAAGCTGATTCGAGAGATTTAAATTCGAACATGTAGACGATTAAGTTTTAAGCCTAGGGAGATGTACTTAATTGTGCAAAATGCAGCACAACCGGCGAAATCAGTATATATGTGTTATGACAAGATTGCATGACTGAAAGAAAAGTTTGTATGTAGCATTATGCAGTAGTATTTATGCAGGCAAACGAATCAGAATTGTGAGTTTGGTGCAAAAAGGTGGAAGTAAATTCAGAATATAGTAATAGGAAATATAAACACATAATGGCTAGTGGTAAGCTAGTTGTTTGTTAACATTAAATTGGCTGAAGTAGGTAGCAATTTTCCGTGTATGAATTCTCTTGTTTTTTCACACTGCTGCATGCGTATTTCAACATTTTTTGGTTCATGCGATATCGTCGCGAAGAAAGTGCATGCTGTGGAGAGGAATTTCGCACTGTTTGGTTATAGGGTCAGTTGATTCGATAGGGAATGCTTAAGTTGTTCAGTTTGCAACAACTCCTTATAAAACTCTGTAAGGATTTATGACTTTCCTGGTCTAATTTTTCATGAAATTGGTTTCTTTCGTTGAAGTTAAAGTGGTAAAATTTTATCTCTGCTCATGCAAGTAATACTTTTTGTTTCAACACTTCTAAGCAGTTAAGCTTGGCAGTTAAGCTTTGATTCCTGCTGGAGTATGAAACAGTAAGACTTCATGAAAGAGAAGTATTGTGTGGGACTGCTCTCTTGCACGTGAGTTTCCGTGAAATCATGATTTAAAATTTTGAACTCTCGAGTGGCCTGTCAACTGTAAACCCGTTGCGAGTCCTGGACCTTTATGGCACCAAGGCATAAATGATCGAGTGTTTCGAATGACACTGGTTTATTCAAGGAGGAGACTGACAATGAAATTCAAATGCATGAAACTGTGACAGCGTGGCATAGTTTAGGAATCTGTTTAGTCATTATTCGCATTTAAATAGCAATTACGTGACCTTGTGAGACGCATAATTTCTAGCTCCGTGTGATCGGTGTATCAAGTTCTGACGTTCCAGGGATTTTTGACTCATAGTTGTTCATTACTCAGCTAACATCTAGTGATTTGAAAAAGTTAGGAAATATTTTATTCTTCCTGTTACCTGTTAAATTATTTCGTTTTTGAAAGCGTGCTTTGTGTACTTAAAACTCGAAAATGCTCACCTTCAAATAGTTCTAATAAGGCAAACATATTGTCAGATGAGACAGGAAATATAGAATGGACGTTTTGTTGCGTATGTGAATCATAAATGACAGGAAGGAGAGTAAATCGATAAAATAGGTGCCAATGAATTAATAAGTATGTTTCTTGTCTTATTAGCTTTTACGGAATGGATTCTGCTTTCTTATGTCAAGGAATAATGGTTTATTGATCGGAGCTACGATCCAAACATTCATGCATGTTGCAAATTGTTGCAAAAAGATAAATTTTCTATCCAGTGTTTTGCGCATACGGGTGTTAAGGGACGTTTGCATTTGCATCCATTGTTACGCGTAGTTTGAGCATAATAAAAGAATTTCTTTGAACTAATTGAGATTTTAACTGTACGATAGGAACTGGATAAAAATGAAAGATTTTGCTTAGCTTAGCTTATAAAAAGATGGTATGTATAAGGCTTCCTAGCGCGAGTTTGTAAGCATACATGTTAGCTGAGTGAGCTAGAGAGAGAATAATGTTATGTAGTTGAATTTATAAATGGATTGAAATGGGGCGGATAAGAGGATTTATTTGGCCACTTAGTTCTGCAAATGAGTTTGAGCTCTGTATATATCCCATTAGTTGTTGAATTCTTGGATTTAACTAAGCAAGTTAGGTGGATTTATGTGAACCAGACATACCCTACATAGACCGTTAAATAAACAGCATTGCTTGGTAGACTGATGACGTATTGTACCAAAAACACGTCGGTCCAGTTAGAAATTGAAATTGAGAGTCCGATATTGGAAATTGGTGCAATGCAATTTATTTTGGTATGGCAGACTTTATTGGCACAGATAGTTTCCCGATATATGTAAAAATTAACGACTAAAAATAAGATGACCATCTCAAGTTACAAGATTAAAATTTGAAAATATAATAATGACATAATTCTTTGTACAGGCCCGATGAAAAGGACGAGGGGTTTTCTAATGGAGGCGGAAATGGGGGCGTTTGGGGAGCAGGAGGAGAAAGACTTGGAACTCCAGCATTCATCAATGTTCCTAATCAAGAAGTCCTGACTGATGAAGAAATAGAAGAAATCTACAAGGAGATTACATTGCTTAACGCAGAGCAGGTAATTGCAACAGAACTCTGATTTCGAAAAGCGGCTTGATCTTCCAATGGTCAATAGTAATGACAATGAGTAATTATGGACGATAATGACAGATAACTTATCGTTCAAGGCACGATAGATTCGCTGATTAGGTCAAAGGTTTTGTGATTTTTTGTGTGGATTTCAATCGATAACCATGTAAGAGTTTTGAATGCTTGTTGGGCGCAGTAAATTGTATACATGGATGAAGTCAGGTATTCTAATTAGATGTAGAGAATGAGGACATGAGCGATGAGTATTTGTGTATTTACTGAATTATGTATGAAAAATAGCCAGATCTTGTTTGGCATAAGGTTTCTATTTAGATTAAGCCATGGAAGAGAAGGCAGAATAACTTTTGGCATCTCTGTCAGAAGAATGCGAATTGTGAATAGCTTTTTGTATTAGACAATGTCTTGGAACGGCTAGGCTTAATTTGTTTGACTCCAACCGGTGTCCTTAATGAAGTGTTGATAAAATGTTTTACTAAACGAAGCTTTCACTTTCACAGTTTTTGTATTCGGTTTTTTGGCTGATAAAATATATTAGGATTCATTGAATTATAGTAATACTCCCAAAATACAATGACGTGCAAGAGAAAACTAGAAAGAGAGAGGCTGATCACATCTTGATTTCCCGAGAAGTGTTTAATCTGGTAAACTGATAAAAAAGAAATGATGCTTTGTAAAGCACCATGTTGTTTTGTATTCATTTAATTTTTTTTAACATAAAACCTGAAAACTTGTGCTTTGAGTAGTGTTAAAGAAGTGCTGAATGGTAAGAGGCCAAGAAACATTGTAAAACATGAGGTCAGAATAGTTTTGCAGAAGTGGTTCAGTTTCTTCGTGCAAATATCACAAGATTTCACACTCAAGAATCGGTTATTTTTGTAGTTTGAGGCGTACTCGTAGTTTAAATGATCGTCATAGAATGTTTGTCGAGTCCGTCAGTGTGTTAAGCTAACCATTTGTGAATCCATCGTTATGACTATCTGAGAAAGTAAGCTAAATACTTAGAATGTGGAATAATGACTTGGTTGCTTGCAGGCTGCTAAACTATGAGTGAGTAAGCACATTTTGGCGTGAAAATGTTAGAAAGAATTAACTTCGTTCGGCTCCTAAAACAACAAGCCATTTGTTACTCCTGCTCCTAAGTTTGTACCATGTGTACCATGAGGGCCATTTGTTTTAATCTGTCTCTCGTTGGAGTTAACTTTGTTTTCGACATTTGTCTGACTTTTACTACTTTACTTGGATGTCCGCACAGTGATTAAACGCTTCTGCGGATCTAACGCTTGTGCTCCAACTTATTTAGACCATAATTCTGTAAGCACTATATCAACGAACGAAGTTTATGATATTATGATGATTAATCCGCAATTTTTTTATTGCTGATGTTTTTGTCGTCTCTAAACTTGCAGTAATGAGTATTATTACCGTGTCGAAGTGTGTACTCATGGTTAAGGTTATTAGTGTAATGATTTTCCTATTTCTTTTCAGGACGGCTGTTGAATAAATTGTCAAAATTGCTAAGTAATTATTTGCCTTTCTTTTGCAGAAAATTTACAACGTGGAAAAGTTTGGTCCCATCACTGAGGGGACATTCGTGTTGGTGATACAAGTACATAATCGAGTCGAATACTTGAGCCTACTAGTGGAGAGCTTAAGTCGAGTTCCTGAAATAGAAAATTGTTTGGTGATATTTTCGCACGACTTGTTCATCCCCAGACTTAATGACGCAATCCAGACAATTGATTTTACGCGTGTCATGCAAATATTTTATCCTAAATCTATTCAGCTCAATCCAAATCGATTTCCTGGACAAAGTCCTGACGACTGCCCTCGTGATTTACCTCCTGCCAAGTGAGTGTCTCATGTTTATTCCACTTCTATTCATTTTATGTTCATATTCGTATGCTATCTATGTTTCAACAACTTATGTGTACTGCATAGTTTCAAGGATTTTTTTCCCTTCGTGGTCAACTGAGCTTCGGCATCACTATTATAAACCAAGTCGTACGTGGAGTTAGTGTTCATTGTAGTGTTGTGTCAAACGACTAACGAATTTAAGCTTCGAAAATTTTTATTCTGGAATATCCTGGATATGTGACAGTTTATTAAAGAAACTATTCAATTTATTAAACAGTTGATTTTAAAAGGTATTCATAAACTAATTGTAATATGATTCATATATATTTTAAAGAAAAAACAGTTTTTGTACTTTTTGCGCATTGAAATATACAGAAAAACACACGGTTAACGCCATTTGTCAAGTTGTGTAAGTTATATTTTCTGTTGAAAATGGACGAGAGGAAGGATGACCATAGTTGATAGTGGCGGTTATGTAATGGTTGTTAAATCACTAGAGTTTTGATAATGGAAGTTAGAATGTAGAAGTTCATTGAAACTTGAAGGAAGAACGAGGAAAGCCAAATAGTAAAGAAATGCGAGCAAATGTGATAAGATGCATGAAAAGAGGTTTTAAATGAATACAACGATTATTTATCCTCTTGAGTTTTTAAGGTATTCGTTTCTTGCAGGAGCATCTTAGGTTTCATTGAATATGTTCAGGGTTTGAAACGAAGCAAGGAACAAACTGTATCTTACCTCTTACATTGAGTTTCGTTATTGTGGGCAAACTTTAAGAATAAAGTCCAGTTGTGTTTTGGTGAGTGTGGTCATCAAGAGGATCCATGGATTATTGCTATCCCTGTGTAGATCTGCAAGCGGAAAAGAGTAAAGAGAGAGGAACGCTAGAGTAATTTGAAGCACGGTTCAGCAGACTCGTGTGAAATCTTTTCCATTTACTAGCTAAGATACGTATAGCCATGTTAACAGCAATGAATGATACTGGTGTAATACAGGTGCCATCCGTTCTTTCATAAGCATCAGGGAAACTATACTCTCACAAGTGCTTCACGTTTTTGAGAAGAATATAAATTTACATTTTTAGTCTTATTCAGTGTATTTGGTGACAGTGTCATAGTCATGGACGGGAATAGGACAAGTTGAATGCCATTAAATGCCACTAAAATCTAGATTCGCACGAGCCAATGCTACCAAGATAAGATTCATTCATGCTATTTCGTAGATTATAACTTCCAAATGCCATCACTGAAGAAAATGGTGTGAAACGACCCAAAATCATGAACATTTTCATTTTAAACTTGGTTTAAACTCCCTGGTTTCCCCATGTAGCCGAGTGGATAATTTGAGATATAAGGAAGTTGGAACAGTAATCAGTGCAAATAATTTTAGTTTAGTTAAAATGAATTCCTGCTACTGAAATGCGTATCTAGATTTTTAAAATTATTAAAGCATGAATGATGAATAGATGTTTAATGCTTATCTTGTATTACAGAGCCAGAACAAGTAATTGTCGGAATGCTAAGCATCCGGACCTCCACGGTCATTATCGAGAGGCCAGATACACTCAAACGAAGCATCATTGGCTGTGGAAGGCAGATTTTGTTTTCGAAAAAATACACGTTCTTCGGAATTATACTGGTAAGTTGGATCCAGTTTACTTGTGTAGTCGTGTTGGGCTTGATGGGTGGTCAACAACAGGGAACTTGAATTTGTATGTAAGTAATCGTGTTTGGATAAAATAGGTGTAATAGCGTTCGTGGAAGAGGATCACTATGTAACTCCAGACTTTTTATGGGTGCTGAACCTGATGGAGACTGCTATGGTTAGAAATGTGTGTCATGGATGCAACTTAATTGCACTAGGAACGTACCTTAAGACGTGGAACATCCGGTCAGCTCATTCCAGGGTTCGCGAGAGATTTTATAATTATAATATATTATGTATAAATATGTTGATTGATGCCATAAGCGAGTTTAATCTGAACGAATTTCTCAGTTTGGATGTGAGTTGTCCGTGTGGTGTGAGATACAAATGTTCATTGCGAATGGGACCTAGTTGCGGCATTGCTAGATGTGATAATAATAATTTTCTGTTAAAAATGCTTTGAATTTGACTTATCGATATATCGGACTTGCTAAACCGAAGATAATTTATGATTCTGGGCAGAAAATGAAAAAATAATAACTAACGTAAATTGCGATTTAGAGAGTGGGATGAAGTTCGGGTGTGTCACATGCCAGCAATTTGAGTCGCATGACTCTTTGATAGGAGGTCCCGTTGTTTGGTCTTTGAGTGACTTAAGGTTTTGATGGACGGAGTCAGAGTGAAGTCTTTTTTGTATAATTAAATGCCGTTGTTGCTGTTGGTGTAGATGATGATGCGTTACATAGAGTGCAAGAGTACAATCTAAAAATATCCCATGGCGGAGTGAATACGCAGACTTTGACGATGATGGTATCGTTTATTTCTCACTGTTGAGTGGTGGTAACATTGTACCTAGATTGATTGCCTTTGTTCGAATTCTGATCTTGTCTCCTGCAGCTATCTGTAAGGAAGGAGGTTTCAGTTACTACCAGTTGAAACCTTCACAGGCTTTTGTAGAGAACCTTACATGTGCTAAGGTACTTCAAGACCTTTGGGTAAAATCAGACCTGATGTGAGAAATTTTGTCATTTTACACGGTTCCACGGTTTAACCTAAGACAGAAAGTATCGTAATCCTGTGATGATTTACATGAAAAATTGCTTGTAAGGTGATCCCTATATTTACGGGGTTCTGGGCTTCTTCGATTCGACTCTGGATGCTCAGCTAAGCACGTACACACCCTCAGTCAGTTATCAGTTCTTTTACTGACTTATATATTGCGCTCAGCTCTTGACTCAGAGAAAATTGCTTATCTCTCGTATTTTTATTATTCCACTATAATATGCTTCATGGATTCATGGATGGCACTTTGTAAGGGAAGATAAAATATATTTTCTTCCTTTGTGGCGAGGTAAATTAGTCAAGTGGTAGTAAACTTTGGTAATTGTGTGGTATAATAAAATAGATGAAATTTGGTGGTTAGAAAATAGCTATACTGGACAGTGTGTGCGTGAAACAAGACCTTGGTGGGCTTTTGTAATGCTTGCGATAGTTTTGAGATATGAATCACGATAGAACTGAAAAGTTTTTGGCAGTATACAAGCTATTATTGTGCGATGTGCATGTGGGGATAGTTCTAACTTTCTTACTTTATTGTATCTAATATTTATACGATGGCTTGTGTGCTGCGAAGTGAGTTCATCTACATTTGCAGTAATTAACTAATTCAAGAAACGAAACAGAGATTAGACATATTAGTCAGTAGAAGCAAAAAGATTTCCTGAATATGCAATTCCAAGTTGTATGAGTGTGGTGGTAGTATAGAATGCAACGGCTGGTTTACTCACTCATTATTTCATGAATTTATCTCGTGCCAAAACGACGAATAAGTTTTTTGTTTCTGTTTCCTTTTTCTTTCGAGATCTTTGGTAGTGATCACTCACATCTGAAAAATGTGGAGGACACTGCTGATCTCAGCTATTAAAGATTAGTGGGTACATTTTTTAAGCAAATCCTGCGAAGCCTGCTTTACTGTGTTTAGTAGGTTGGACCTATGCTAGTAGTCGTGTCATTTTTTCCACTTAGGATATTAGAGGAATCCTGGTTAAGGTATGGATTTATGGAAGGACTTGTAAGGATGCAGTAAATCGAAATAATGTTGCTGCTTCATAGTAACCTCAATGAATTCATAATTGGATAGTTGGACACCCGTTATTAGCATTCTGGCTGACATTCTTCACTATTCATAATAAAAATAAATTTTGTTGATTTCCAGATTTATGTACTGAAAAATTGGCATATTCGAGTTTAAACTATTGATGAGCGTTGTGTACAAAGTCACTAAGTAGTGTCATCAATAGAAAAGAAGTAGTGTGCTGCGCAAAAGAAAGTGGCGTATTATTACATTAAATGAAAATGAGAACGGAGGACTGGATGAATTTTTAATTTTTGCAGAGCCTGCATGACACACGCAGCCCACAAAACTTTTCTATTGACTTACATGTTCCTCCGTGTCATTCATTAAGTCATATTTTGCACAAATTCAATGTATTATAGATTGCATAATACTGGCTATACTAGCTTTTTTGTGTGTTGCAGTTGATTCGACTGCATGTAAGAACTGGGACGGGAATAGAGAAAAGCACTCTAACATACCAATTTGAAGACTGCTGTTGTTTTGAAAAGGTAGCTAATTTTTTTGAAGGATTGGTTAGAAATAGCCGAAGCAATGGGATATAACTCTGAATGTCTAAGGAGAAAGGAAGCCGTAAGAGAAAGTTAGGAATTTAATGCGCTGGTGAGCTATTTTAAGTCTTAAGCGAGTACAATTGAGTAAGTGTGAGAAATCCGGGTTTTTGTAGTGCCTCTCACGATTCGCGTTGAAAAATGTTCGAGGCTGAATAGGAACTATTGATTATGATGGACAAGAATCGATAGGAAGTAAAATGATGGCGTAGAAGTTTGGTTCTTTCGTTGGAAGACAGTTAGGAACACAGAGAGTCAGAATAATTGCATTCTGTTAAGCACGAGACCCGAGACGGTGTATATATGCACGAGACAAATATTCTAGCTGAATTGACATTTTCTTGAGAGGCTTATGAATCGTGCGTCGTTGTCTGTTCGATAAGTCGAAGTGATAATGGCATACCGAGTTACTGCATTACTGTAAAGGTTATGTATTATAGTGTTGAAGCATTGAATATTGGATTGATTCCTTAATCTTCAGTCGGTTTCACAGAAGGTGATAGTGTCAGTCATCTGCCATTCGATCGTCCGTAGAGCTCTGGGCTCTGTTTTGTTTTTATGTGTCTTTCTTGATGATAAGCCTACACGCTGTCGACTGAAAGCTCTCAGTGGTTCAAGTATTTAACTAGAGATAGATTACGAATACGACTAGGTTATTGACTCGCAATGTGGTTGTTTGATATGAAGGATTAAAGTCTATGAAGTATTACATGGATGAATAGGTTGGATTTGTTGGATTGTGTGCAGCTAAATGGTTATTATAACGGAGTAAAATCCAAAATTGAATTTAATGAAAGCGTGTGGTGGTGTGTGTTTGTTATGAAATAGCTTCCACTAATCCTGAGGCCGATATCGTACTTGTATCCTGTACAAATGGTATCCAACTGGATGAAAAATAACGCAGCACAGGTTCTCTTTAATGATCTAACATTGTGTAGCTTCACTAAAATTGTACTAGTGCTTTTTAGAAATTCAATTCTATTACTTAATCATTATTATATCGAGCCTAGTCTTTTCATCTTTTTTCGTAGGTATTATCAATATATAATCATCCATTGTCCATGCCCTCACTTTTGTTTGCTTTGTCTTTTAAGTCTTCTTCCCCATGCGAAGTTTCATACGAACTTTTTAGTATTTTAGTGTCCACGTATTCATCGAATAGATTCAATAGATATATAGTATTATATGACCGACTACTGCTCAGTGTTGTGTTTTGCGGTGTTTATAGAGGCGTAGAGCAGCACAGTATTATAAAAGATTCATTGCATTTGTCAGTTCTATCTCGCTTATGACACCACTGCTTATTTAGCACACATGTACACGTGCAAATGTACCAGAATATCAGAAAGCATGTTTGCGGATTATTGATTTTGACCTGAGGTTCAAAAGGCGAATGAGATAGTTCTAACAGCTCTGAAGTTCTGAATTGTGGTTGGTTGGCAAACAGTACATTAATGTGTGCACAAACAGCAGGACAACAGACACAAATGTAGCCTGAAGTAAAGTGGTGATCGTGTCATTAGTGATGAATGAGCTTCTTTTCCTTCAAAGTAGGAAACTCCGAGGAAAGTATACTTAATAGGAAATTGGTTCTTCTGTCTCATTTTCCTTTGGTTTTCACTCGATAATTGGCTCGTTGCTTTACAGCGTAACGTACTTTTGTTCATTTGTTTTTGTTCCATTCACTTCACCTAATTCAACTGTAGTCCACTTGAAATCCTATCCTCCATTCGTGTTAT